>PVLD010021468.1:0-31367 GCA_004027595.1 Dinomys branickii
GGGGCTTTCCCACGTCTCGCCCCGGCAGCCTGGTCCGCCCTACCACATCTCCCCCGGCATCTCAGAGAAATACGCCCAGTTTAAACTTCCCAGCCGAGGTCCCGGCATTCACGCTCGCCAAGTCTGTCTCGAGCTGGTGGTGTTTATTAAGGAGGTTCGTTCCCTTGCTGCTCACCTGGTCGCCATCTTCCCCGGATCTTCGAAAGGATTATAGATTTAACTGATTTTTTGTTGTCGTTTATAAAATTAATCACAGTTAGCAGGGTAGAAATTGCTTTGAGCTTCATGAATGACATCCAAGAGATGGGAAAGGATTAGTTCTCAGTTGCTGCCAGTTATAGCACCAGGTCGCTTTTTCTGCAGTGAAGGTGTTACCGATAATCCCATTACACTGGTACTAAATCTTGCAGACATCAAAATTATCACCAAGGTTCCTTTTCATCCCATCCTTTCCAAATGACTGGAAGTCGCTTCACCCTAGGTCTGTCTGTTCCACAACACATTCAAGTTTTAAGATGGTTGCAGGACTTCCAGAAAAATATCTAAAGCGTGTCTCAAAGCACACATGGGTGATCCATGGCTTCAGAACCCTCCGGCCCGATAGGACCCCGGAAAACCCTCCTCACCCAAGACTCACAGGGGCTCTCCAAGATTTGAAGTCTTAACACTACAGTGGCTCTACTTGGAGAGATGGTCTCTAAGGAAATAATTAACTTTAAATGAAGTCCATAAGGATGGGCTCTCATATGATAAGACTGATGTCCTTTGTAAGAGATACTAGATTGTTTGTACCCTTTCTCTCTCCACATGGACCCAAAAAAGAGACCATGTAAAGACATGTAGCAAAATAACCCAGATTCAAAATGACAGATGTCTTATGTTCTTCTCCCTAGTATGTGGAATCTAAAAGGAAGATGATAAAAGAAAAGTAGAATGAAGGTGACAAGAGGAAGAGAATAAAGGGTGACAATATGGGCCAACGGAAGGGGATGAATATAATCAAAACATACTTATTGGAGTAAAAAAAGTAAAACTAGAGAGAGGAGGAAGAAGGATGCGAGTGAAAACGATCACAGCACATTATGTACATGCACAAATCTGCCTAAATTAAATCCATTAATCCATACAACCAATAAACACCAATAAATTATATAAAACAAGAAGGAGAAATTGATCTGCAAACTGCTAAAATACATCTCTAAAAATTTAAAACTAAGAGAGAAGGTAACCATCTAGAAGAAATGAAGGAAAGCCCTCACCAAAAACCAAATTTGTCAGATTCTCCAAAACTTTGAAAAATGAAGTTCTGTTCTCTAACCCATCCTATCTGTAGCATGCTGGAATGGCAGTCCAAGCACATTAATATAATCCTTATTTGGATGTTTAAAGGACATCTTAAAGTCAACATGTTTAAAAGCTAAATTCCTTATTTCATCCCCAAATTCTGTTCTAACACTTTACTTGATTGTAAAACCATCTTCCCTTCCAATGTCCTAATAAAAAAAAAAAAACTTTAAATTACAGTGGACCCTTGACTTATGAAGTAAATTTGTCTACACAGGCTGGTTGTAACTCAAATTGGTGGTAAGTCAAGACTATTTTCCCATAAGAATTAGATAAAATAACCATAATGAATTCTTAACCTCCCAAAGCACTCCTTAACTAATCTTTTCATAATAAAAAGTGTTGTATAATGTGTATAATTCACCAAAAGGTTACAAAATGTGCCTAGTTCGCCAGAAACAATTTTATACTGTACTCATCATTCAAGTTGACATCATTGGTTTGCAGAAAGGGAGGATGAAATGGAAGGTGGTCAATGTTTGGAAAGAGAGTCCCATTCCATAAGAACATCAGTAATCTGGCTCTCAAACTTTTCAGAACTAAATACTGGTCCAAGGTTGCCTGTTTCTGTCTTTAACACTGTTCTGTAGTATGACATGACATTGTCATTAAGAGAGTGAATGCAATGAGTAGCTTTTTCTCTATGTGGGTGGGTCACCTCTACAAATGTTTGTAGCTGTGTCCATTTTCTCAGGATTTCCTTTATTTCAGAAGAACTTTGCTGCACTGATTGTTGATATCCCCGTCCTCCTCAGGAAGCTCCTCAACAGCCATTCTTTGCTACTCAGCGATAATTTGCTGAAATTTCCTGTGAACAATTCCTCCCAGTGTTCCTCCACCAGTTCCTCAACATCACCACTGTCTGCTTGCAAGCCTATGAGTTCTTCTATAGTGACAACATCATCAACCATAGGGTCTATTGAAGGCTCGGGTTCCTCTATACAGCCTTCAAAGTCTCCCTCCTATGTAATTTTAGGACATGCTTTCTTCCACGCAGATCTCAGATCTCAATGTCCTTAGAGAGATATTGGCCCTGGATTTTTCAATTAACCCCACACAAGAAAAGATGTCTTAATATTCATTCCAGAACTCTTTAAAGTCTCTGTATCTGAGACTGTCTAGAAACACTTCAGGAACAGTTCCTTAGTGTATAGCTTTTTAAAGTTACCTATAACCTGCTGGTTCATAGTCTGCGGTAGAGGAGTGGTGTTAGATGGGAGGAACTCAGTGGAGAGCCATGAAATTCTTCAATCAGTTCCTCCAAATGAAAGCTCATGGGTGAGGCACAGCACTGTTCATGATGAGGAGAGCCTTGAGTGATGAACTTTTGTCCTCTAGGTATTTTTTAACAGTAAGACAGACAGCCTCCCTGATCCACTCAAGAAAAAGTACTCTTGTTACCCAGTTACCCGGTTTAGATCCCATATGACTCCTAGAATATTCCTAACAACTTTATGTTTTCTGATCACTCTAGGGGCCTTAAAATGATAAACCAAGAGGGGCTTTATCTTCAGGTCATCACTTGCATTGGAACATAGCAACAAGTTTAGTCTGTCCCTCATAGGCTTGTGGCTTGGCATTTTCTTCTCTTCCTGGGTAATGTATGTTGTCCTGGGCATTTTCTTCCACAAGGCTCATCCTAGTTGAAAATTTGATGAGAGCAAAGCCATTTCTCTGTGTCATCATGTCAAAGCGGTGCACGTATTTCTCAGTTGTCCTTTATCAGCACTGACTGCTTCACCGTGCTTAGTTATCCCTTGAACCCCAGTTGTCACTTGAAAATTGTGACACCACTTCTTCCTGGCATGAAATGTTCCACCATTATCACTCATTGATGAATTATCCTTTACAAAATCTGCATTGATAGCCCATCTTCTCTACAAATTATAGATTCAAATAGGCTATAATCTGCCATCTGCTTTTTATTTACCCACACTGACAATAGCCTTTCTATCTCTTCTAACTTTGTTGACCATGACCTACTAACTTGAGTAGCACCTTTAGCAACTCCAGCTTCATTATACATTGGTATCTTTTCTTCAGAACAAACGATTCTTTTCCCAGAAAGATTGTCAAGATGGTGGATTTAAAGATGCTGTACATATTAGAGAGATTAGGCATGTAACCACCACTCCCATATTTGTCCACAATTTCCTTCTTTTCAACTGTGATTGCTTTCTTTACCTTCCCTTCCTTTTTTTATGTTATTTTAAAAATAAAAGAATGAAAACATATTAACAAACAGACATCCATTTACATAATAGCACAAGAACAATACAAGCAATACTGAATTACAGACAAGGTGACAGGAAATTAACAATGGTTGTTGTATTACATATTGATATCTTCAAAACGGTTACTCAGGAAAACAAATACAGATATGCAACATTGATCAAATCATTAATCTTTGACTGTTCCTTTAACTAAAGTGATATGTCAGTAGTACAACTACTTTAACTCTCCTGTACATACATACATATATATATATAAAAAAAATACATACATATATAATTTTCCCTTCTTTTCTAGCTTTTGTGTGAAGTCATTCTGATAGTGGTAACTGTAGCAATTACATAAAGCACTGACCAAAATAACGTCCACAAACACGCACATCTGACATCTGGACACAGATAGATGCTTATGTACACTTACATATGCTTTTGTGGTATCATGAGTCTTTGTTCACAACCACACAAGCAGCCAGCATGTTGGCCATAACTCAGCCCTTTGGTCATAAGTTAAACATAAAATTCCAGTCACAGCCGAAGTTCTTTGAATATGAGGCCCGTTATAAGTTTCCATGATAACATTAATCTCTTCCCTTCTATCATATGCTATATGTTTCCCACCTGGAAATCTGGTTATACCATTGAAATATAACTAGAATCCAATCACTTATGCTACTTCTACTGCTACTTCTGTGGACCACGCCACTGCCATCTCACATGAATTACTGTAATACCCCCACACCTGGTCTCTCCATTTCTATTCTTGTACCTCAATTCATTTCACAATGCAGCAGTTCATCTATAAAATAATTAACCAGTGCTCTTCCAAATGATTCAGATCATGGAAGTCTGAAGCACTTTTCCAGATCCAGGGATACCAAAGAGCCACCGCACAGAGGAATATAGAAAAGTAAACACAAAATATGTTAGGTGGGTAATTGGTAAAATATAAGTAAGGTTTGTAGATTGGTTTTACATTATTGCATGAATATTAATTTATAGCTCCAATAATTATGGCATGATTTTATAACGTGTTAATACTGAGGAAAAGGGTCGAGAGACATACAAGGAGCATGTGTACTATGTTTTGTAACTGAAATTTTTCAGGACTAAAACTATTTTAAAATAAAGCCACACAATGGCTTCCCATCTCATTCAGATATACTAAGTAGTTCATTTCTCACTATTTTCTCTGTGTTCCAACTATATTTTCTTCTTTGCTGTTCCTTAAACAAGCCACACATGCTCTTACTTTGGAGATGTTTTTGTGCTTTTCCTCTCTATGGGGTATTCATTCCCAAGATGCCCACACCCCTGATTTCCACATTTCCTTAAAGCCTTTCTTCTTGCTCTACTTCTCAGTGGTTCTTGACCATTCTAGGTGGTACTGCCAACTTCAACCTCATCACAGCCCCAGTTTCTAATTACCTGCATTGCTTTACACTGTCTTACTATCTTTCCATAGTACTCTCACCATTCAAAGTTCCATTTAATTTACTTATTTAGTATTTTTATTGTTTATTCTCTGTCTCTGTTCAACAATACATTGGTTCCTTAAAAAGAGAAAATATTGTCCAGTGTGTTTCTTGTTGTTTTCAAAGTACCCAGAACAGTCTCTGGGATGGAGAAGTCATTCAAATAAAGGAATTCTTGGTCCTTTAATACAGCTTAACTTAGTTTTGAACTTTTTCCTTTTATCTTTTACTGCCACTCATATTCCTTTCAGTCTTTTATCTTCTTTCAGAATATCTCTCATCTGTAGCATTATATCCATTCGGACCCAATGTACTGATCATAGCAATATATTAAAAGTACAGAAATACCTGATAGAATATTCACAGCATGTATTACAGATGGTGTTGATATATTAGGCATATAAAGAACTATTAAATCTATACGCATAAGACACACTTTAGAAAATATGCAAAAATTATAAATAGGTAATGCATGAAAAGATAAGTAATGCATAAAGATCAATACTAACAAATTCAAGAAAATATATAACTTAAACTCTTAGTTATCAAGAAAGTTAATAGGGGGCTGGGGATATAGCTCAGTGGAATAAGCGCTTGCCTAGCAAGCGCAGGGTCCTGAGTTCGATCCCCAGTACCGCAAAAAAAAAAAAAAAAAAAAAGTTAATAGGTTAATATTTAAGGTAATAGTTTCCTTCACAGAAATTTCTTTATGAAGGAAAACTAATCACAATCAGACCTTCTTGTAAATAAGCCAATGGGATTTTACTAACATGAAGAGAAATAGGGAAATATTATTTTAAAACTAAACAAAACCTTCTTTTGGTAAAATATATCTGCTTAGTATCAATGGGTAATTCTCAACTAAAAACAACTTTGTTCTCCAAAGGACATTTGACAATGTCTGGAGCCACTTTTGATTTTCACAACTAGAAGAAGTACAACAGGCAACCAGTGAGTAGAGACCAGGTCTGCTGCTCAATATTCCATAATCCGTGGGACAGCCTTTCACAATAAAGAGCGATCCAGCCCCAAATGTCAATACTGCCATGGTTTGGATTCCCTTGTGTAGACAGATTATTGTAAATAAAGCTGTATCTTAAGAATTTGTGCAATGACAGCAGGTTCTCCCTCAGAGACTCCACCTTTCAGTATTTTTGCAACCACAGCAAAGAAACCTAATGAACATACTGAATTTCTGACCTAGAGAATGGTGAAATAATAAATTTTGCAGGTCCTGTTTTTTTTTTTTTTTTTTTTTTTGCGGTACTGGGGATCGAACTCAGGACCCTGCGCTTGCTAGGCAAGCACTTATTCCACTGAGCTATATCCCCAGCCCTGAAATAATAAATTTTATTTAGGGGGCCATTAAATGGATAGTCATTTGTTAGGTTCAGAGTAGACAACTAACATATGCTTCAAATGTCAACAACTTCTGAGTTATTTCATTCTACACATCTTGTCCAGTTGATTCTTGGAAAATGAAATGCAATTTAGCAAAGGAAAATTAGTGTGTGGCCTCCATGCACCCAGGTCCCTCCAGGTCTTTCAGCAATCACTCATGTAGTGGTAGGTCGGACTGACAAGGCCAATCCTGTGCGGTAATATCCAAAGGATGAAGATGAGTGTGTTATTTTACTGAAAGTAGTTGTTATGATTGTGCTGGTGTTAGTCAACTTCCTCATTACTGGGAACATACACTAGAAGGGAAGAGAGGTTCATTTTGGGTCTCAGTTCCAGTGTCCATAGTTGGCCAACTCTGAAGCAGACACAGTATTGTAAAATGGCTTTGTAGAGGAAACATATTCATGTCAAGGCAATGAGGAAGCAGAGAGGGAGGAGGACCCCAAGACACGAATTTCACCCTTGTTAATCATGCCCCCAAATGGTTCATCTCTTTCTATCAGAGCCCACTTTCACGTAGCATGATTACCTATAAATTCATCCATGGACTAAGCTACTGATGAGGATAACACGCTCATAAGCCAATCACCTTCCAAATACACCCCCAATGACACCATTGGGGGACATTTCAGGTCTAAACCACAATATTCAGCCTCTGGCCCCCAAAAGGCTCATGTCTATCCCATTATTCAAAATGCATTTAGACAATCTTTAAGCGTTGCCAAAGTCTTAACAGTTACACAATTGCTGAAAAGTCCAAGTCTCCTCTGAAACTCAAAGCAATCTCCTATCTGTGAGGCACATAAAGCTCAAGAAAAAGTGAAACACTTTCAGAATACAATGGCACAATATAAACATTTTCATTCCAAAAGAAAGGAACAGGAGGAGAACAAAACATCAAACAAAAGCAAAACCCAGAAGTCAGAGGGGCAAAAATTAAATCCTATAGCTCCATGGTTAGCATGTGACGTCCTCTAAAGAGCTTGAGTAGGCCCACTCCTATGCCCTTGCTGGTTGCAGCCTATGCAGCCTCTTTCTTGGAGTGACTGTACTCACTGCCTACACTTTCTCAGAGGATATTACATGTTTCTTGTATCTCCAATTTCCTGGGGTCTCCTATGTGCGTGTAGTTTCACTCTCACAGCTTCACAACTGCCCTCTCAGGAGCACACTGCTGGCCTCTCAGACTTTCTTCTGAAATCTGGATGAAAGCTTCTGTGACCTGACAACCCTTGCATTCTGCATGTTTAAAAAAACAGAACCATTTGTATGCTGCCAAGGTTGACTACCAGGCTGAGAGGTAGCCAGGATCCTTGCAGCACGGCTGCAGCATCCACCCCAGATGGCTGAAGTCAGGTAACTGTTTCCCTGGGTGACCCCGAGTGAGCAGTGTCCCAGGGACTCTCTTCTCAAATGAAAGATTTACTATTTTGCATCCTTGAGTCTGCCATAAATGAGGCGGGCTGGTTGATTTCTGACATGCTTTCGAGGCATCTTTCTTCTTGCCTTCTACAAAGTTCTTGGTTTCCTTTTTTCATGCTAATCTTCTCACTAACCATGCCCTCTTTAATCCCAACTTTTTGGGTGCTAGCTTTATAGTCTAACTTCACATCACTTGGTTGTGTTTTTTGTTCTTGCTTCTCACTGTAAATCCGGCTAAATGCAACCAGCTGTATCTATGCAACAGCCCAAACCCTGGGCAGCCTGGAAATTGCCTCTGCCAGATAAATTGGTCTGCCACCCTTAATCTCAGTTTCCTGAAAATTCTCAAAACATGGGCAAAAAATGTAGCCAAATTTTCTCCCAGGCCATAACACACAGGCCCTCTAGTTGAACTAAAAATAGAGTCCTTGTTCCAAACTAAAACCTCTTAAGCCTAATCTTTACTCTCCACATTCTTATCAACATTCTGGGTCTTCTGATCTCCAACTAGAATTACCCATGGAATCTAGTTAGAGCATTCTGTGTCTTTTCTAGTCCCACTTCTCCAAACTTATCTGGCGAACAAGTTCCAAAGGCTTTAAAACCACATGGTCAGGCACAGTCAGAGCAGTGAGTTCACTCCCAGGAGTACCAATTTGCTCTATTAGTTAGCTTTTCCCTTCCTGGGACCTGATACCCACAGCCTGAGGAAAGGGAGGTTTGTTCGGCTCTCAGTTTCCTTGAGTTCAGTGCATGGTTGGCCAGTTGCAAGGCAGAAACAGCATGGGAGAAAGGCCCGGTAGAAGAAGACTGCTTATGTCATGGCAGCTGGGAAACAGACAGAGAGGAGAGGAGACTAGGTCAAGAACATACCCTTTCAGGTCTTGCACCCTGCCACTTGTGACCCAGCACCACCTTCCGAACAGCACTGCCAGGTACAAACTCATCAATGGGCTAATCCACTGCTGAGAACAGCGCCCCCACGTGCCAACCGCCTTCCAAAGAGGTGACACATTTGGCGGACATCTTAAACCTAGACTATAACCATGCCATACAGTGGCCACTCTTAAATACTTGAGGCAGGAGCAGAAATTGTTATACTATCTCAAAATCCTTGATAAAATGTATAAAAGGACCTTTAAAATGTATACAATTTCACACAGAAGGCTTTCTTTTATGAACACATTAGTTCTGGTAGATATGTAAGAAAATATATGGGCTATTTCTCAAGGCATTAGTTAGTTTTTAAACATTTAGAAAAAAGTACATAAAGCAAGAGCAGGTTAATATTTTTTACAGTCATATGAAGGAATATTATATAATTAAAAAGTATGTTTCCTAAGGGTTTCTTAAAATACACCAATACTAATGATATAATATTGAATTAACATAAAAATTTACAAATAAATATAAAGCATCTACATAGATTAAAATGTATATACATGAACCTTTAGGTATTGAATGGGACATTTACTTTCTATCTTAAAAGTTTGGGTACAGTTGGGGAGATAACCCAGGCCATAGAAAATGTCAAAAGTTAAAAGCAAAGACACAATACCTTCAAACTTTAGAAAATACCACTACAGTTATCACTTTGAAAGAAACAGATGGACTTCTCTCAGACAATCATAGCCCTCTTCCCCTTCTATTGTTTGTGTCTCTTAGGTCCTTCTGCCTCTTGCTGACAAGGACCATATTTAGGAGCTATTTGTATAATTCAGAATAATCATCTTATCTCAAAATCCCTTATTTAATCACATCTGCAAAGACCTTTTGCCCAGATAAAGTAAATGTACCAGTTCCATGGATTGGGATACACCTTTGGGTGGCTATTTTTTAGCCTACTATAGTAGACAAGCCCTATCTCCAGGTCTTCAGCTGTCCCTGCTGCCAGTGAATGTTATTAGGACTCAAATAAGCTTCTCCTTAGAAGCTCCAGCAATGCCTCAGAGCTACTAAACATAAAGAGTAACAGGATACTCTCATACTCTGACGGTGCCCTATTCAACCATCCATCCAACCTGAGGTAATTTTAAATAAAGCACAAGAGACAATGCTGTCCAATAAAGTCCATTTGATTGCACATTCAAGAGTACAGAAAATGGACTGACATATCCTGGAGAGATGATCTTCCCGGGACCATTATGTATTTGACACAACAATACTGGGTAGAAAACTGAGGCATGGAGGATGGTAGAGAAACATCCCTTTGTGCGTGGCCAGCCTGTGCTAATTCCTTGGAGATGATTTGTCAGAGAAAGTTGAAGGTTCATTGTCAAGTGTCAGAACTGGCCCACCCACACTGTCTTTCACAGGGGGCGGGGGGGGGGCCTTCTGGGTACCATCTTCTCTCGCTACTTTTGAAGGCTCCGGCTGAGATTTCCTGCAGTAAGGCTAGCTGGCTTGTCATTTGACATTTCTTTAGTACATCAGTATGTGTTTTTCCATGGGTCCTGTTGCCTATCTGGCACATGGCTGAGAAACAGAGATTCCTTTCTCTGTGCAGAGATCAAAACTCTCTGATCACTGCTCCTCTCCCAAACCCTAGGGAATATTTTTATATGCCCTTCTTCTTCTTGATTAAACTACCCCTCAGGGAAATCTCTGACAGTTGATGTTTCTCTCAGTAGTATTTCCTCACTTTTGATATTTCCCTCAGATCTACCTAATCTAAACTCTTTAATGAACTTAGCCTTTGAAAGATAAATCCAGAAAGATTTTTTAACCTGTCTTTTCTCCCTACTGCAGCACTTATGAGTTACTAAATATTCAGCAGACCAACTGCTTGGGTAGAGAAAAAGGAGAAAATACTGAGGACAAAGAAGTTTGTCAGTAGTTAAAGAATATTTCCCTCTGAGTTCTGAACACCTCACTGCTTATTGCTAGTGCCAATATGTTTAAGAGTCTCAAAAAGCAAATGAAACAGTACTGAAAGAGGCAGGACATAAACTCCAAGAAGAGGGACAAGAGCTTTCTTTCAACAAAATACCTTCCATTTGGAATTCCTATAGCATTGAAAACAGTGCAAAACAAATAGGAAAATATGGTGGGTTGATAACTGGTGGTTAACTTACAACCCCCAGCTGAACTGAGTAAGCAGCGCACTGATGGAGATGCTACCAGTTGAGATGAAGCTCAGGAGGCTTCAAGTGAGGACTGCATTGGCTGCTGGATCCCAGGTAGTATATTGAGCTTTGGCAGAAGTTAGCCTGCATTTTGCTTGTATTTAGAGATATTGCCTGGTTGGACCAACAAAATTTCAATGTAGTCTATTGTTGGGACATTGGCATGGTTACTGTTGAAAGCTTTTGGACAGCTCTATGTTTGAAATTAAGAGCAAAGAGACAGTAGAATAATGTGAAATATTTTGCCAGAGGGGTGGCTCTAATGGAGCTTTGGGTTGCAAGGCTGAAATAGAGAACAACATGTTTGCTAAGAACAGGACGATGAAAATATGAACTGACATCTTTCACCTGAAGATAAGGGTGTATTTGAAATGCAGGAGATCCCCATTTGGTAGTCTTGCCATGCATTGTAAAAATTAACAGAAGTAAGTATTGTGGTTGTAATAGTTCTTTTAATGTTTTTATGTTGTTTTTAGATACATGTTTATGATCAGGTTAATTTATCAAAATGCTGTTTTTTAATCTTGAATTTTAGTCACCCTTTAAATATCATGTTTTTGGTGCATGAATGAGTGCAAAAAAATGAATTGTATATATGTAATTGTCATGTTAATGTAAATGTGGGTACACCAAGACATGTTAATTTTTCACAAATCTGCCACTAGAGGTTATGGATTAAGGAAATGTGTATGGTTATCAAATTGACCAGGGATGGATTATAGTGGATTGATAACTGGTGGTCAACTTATAACCCCCAGCTGAACTGAGTAATTGTGGTGCTGGGTGTGGGAGGCCTACCTGGGGACTGTTGCCAGCAGTATAACAGGTAGGACCGGAGAAGGAAGAGTTATGGCTGTTGGAAGCAGAGGAAGGCTGTTGAAGCTGGTGGAAGCTGTTCGTTGCTTTGGAGGAGCTCGTCATGCTGGCTTTCCTGATGAACTTGGCTGTTTTCATCCTCCAAGGAGTTCAGGACCTCATTGGTACTGAGAATGGCTTTGATTCACTTTGGAGGAGCTCTGGTCCTGACTTTAAGCATTGCTTTCTCGCTCCGGAGGGGAAGACAGTACATTGCTGATCTCCAGGAGAAGCTTGCTACACTGCCTTCCCTGATGGGAACCCAGCCATCTTGATCATCAGAGGAGTGCAGGACCTCACTGTTGCTGAGGATGGCTGTCGTACCTGTCGGGAAAGCTCTGGTTCTTCTGAGTGTCACTTCCTGGCTCCAGTGCAGATCCCTCAG
The DNA here is from genome assembly GCA_004027595.1 of Dinomys branickii. Lineage (NCBI taxonomy): Eukaryota > Metazoa > Chordata > Mammalia > Rodentia > Dinomyidae > Dinomys > Dinomys branickii. The sequence goes on from PVLD010021468.1 coordinate 12,236, forward strand.
CCTGCTAGCACAGATCCTCCATCCTGCTGGCACAGAATTCCTAGATTCCATCACTGACCTTTGTGCCTTCCCAGTGCAGATTCATGACACAAGCCTGCATGAGACATTGTTATGGGCTCTGGGCCTCCAGTTGGATTAATGGGAGGCATTGTTATGAGCTCTAGGTATTCGGCTGGACTCATGTAGGACATTGTCATGGGATCTAGGCCCTCAGCTGAATTCCTTGGTTTTAGTGTGTGGACAGATTTCCTGCACTCTTTTGTACATCATCCATTGGGTGACTATTATAAATAAACATATATGTGTCCTGTATTATAATGTTTCACCTTGCACAAATACTCCCAAACCAACACAGCAAATCCATGAGCATCATATATTCAAGTTAACCAGACCCCGCAGAAGATGAAAGTTAGTACAATTAGTGCTCAGCAACAAAGGACCTAATACGTAGGTCTTTGGGCCATATCACATGATAACCAAGAACCCAGACCAATCTGATATGGCTTTTATGTTATTGTTGATGTTTCTTCCTTTAGCTGGGAGGCTAAATAGCATCACCAGTTCCTTAGGGATTTGTAACAAGAAAATAGCACCTGATCTGCACAGTAGCCTTCTAACAGTGCTATAATCATACTTTAAGTTGTCTATTACTCTCTTTTAAAAATGGACATAGAGCTTTTGCAAGTGGGAAGGGGAATGAGTTGGAAGCAAGAGGGGTTGGGAGAAGAAGGGAAGAAAAAAGAATTAAAATGTATTATGTCCATGCATCAAGAACCTCATGTTAAATGTAGTCATTATGTACTGCAAACATGTACTGCTGCCACTACTACTACAAATACTACTACAAATAACACTAATAATAACAATAATAACAGGGCTGCGGATATAGCTCAGTGGAATACGTGCCTGCCCAGCAAGTGCAAGGCCCTGAGTTCGATCCCTGGTACCGGGGGGAAAAAAAGAAAAGCAATAACAATAAGCAGAAGTTTCAGTCATTCTCATGCATTTCTTTAGGCTCCCAGAAAGTCTATTTTTTTATAGCCCTCATAGACACACTAACACTTGGTAGGAAACTACCTTCAATGTATGTGTATAAGATGAGTATGAAACACAAACGAACTTTGGGCTTAGACTCAGGTCGCAGCCCCAAGATATCCCGTTATGTATGTGTAAATGTTCCAAAAGCTAAAAGCAGTCCAAAATCTGAACCCTTCTATTTCCACTTATTTTAGATAAGAAGTAAGGGATAATCAGTCTGTATTTACAGTGTGTTTGGCACTGCATAAGTGTCTTATGAATAACAATACCTGCAAATCATCACACAACCCTGTGAAATAAGACTGTCAACATTCCACATCTTTCCTGTAGAGTTAAAATGAGAAACCTCTCTCTCTGGTGGAGTCTTATCCTGATATGTCTTTTTTGGGCTAGTCAGTAGAACAAGTATTTACCTCCTTTTATTAATGTAAGCCTTTGACTAAAGGTAAAATTGGTTTAAATGAGCAAAGACTAACAAAGGGTCGTGGTAGAGAATCAGTGAGTCCTCAGTGCTGCATTTCTCCCCCTTCCTGAGCCACTGCACTCCTTCCACTTCCAATTTAACAGTAGCAAATCTCCAGATAATCTCTCAACTGGCTTTCAGTCACTGACACATACTTTATAGCTTCCATGGAAGTGTGACTCTGATTATAAGTAAGATTTGTGAAACATCCAATAGCATTAGATTCTCAAATTTAAAGTGAAGATTCACATTTCATGAGACTATTTGAGATAGCTGGAAGCCAAGTCAGCTGATTTGCCTTAACATGTGTCTGCCTTCAAATTCTCATGAGAGCTAAGAGGAACAGTCACGACTATCCAGCAACCCATTTTATGTCTGGGGGTTTTGTTTTCATTTGTTTTGTTTTTATTTATTTTGTTTTGGTGATAGTACTTGGGACTGAGCACAAAGCCTTCGCACTGAGCTACAACTTCAGTCCTTTTCCCAATTTTACTTTTTTACTTTAACACAAAGTCTCTCTAAGTTGCCTGAGCTGAACTCAAACTTTTCATCCTTCTGCCTCAGCCTCCAAGATTGCTAGTATTACAGGAGTGTATCACCGTATTTGGCTCTTATTCAGTTTTGAAACAACTTTAACTCGTACCCTGACCACTAAAACTCTCAGAGAATCAAGTCAATAAGAGAATGAGGTGTTCCAATATTGGTAACTTTATTAATTAATAATAGCTTCATTTTCTAAACTCTAGATAGCTGCTAGGCACATATTGTGCCCTACAAATTTACTTACTTAAGAAATACTAATCAGGATTTGAAAATGAGTATAGAATTTGGCTACACCCAGTGTCTCTCAGTCTACCAGTTTTAACTAAATGACCTTGGCCATACCTATAAATCCCCACCTATTCAGTGGGGTAGAAATACACCTGTCTCGCTGATTGTGAGGCAAATGATTTTGTGCATGTGAAGCCCTTGGGAGTGGTTATTACAGAGTAGACTCTCATTAAATGCAGTTGTTAATGCATCTAACACTTACAGTCCATGCTAGCTTTGGACAGCTGAGACAAAGGGATGAGGTAGGGCTCTCCGTAGTGCAGCCAGTTGAGCAGGATTTAGTGAATGGTACTGAGCCCCCTGCACCATACTGGGGACGGGGGTCCCACTGAATATAGGGGCAACAAGTACGGGAACACAGAAAAGATGGAGCCAGGTCTCATAAGTCCTCACAGGGCACAAAAGGAAACTTAGGACAAAAGAAAGTGTTCAGTGATCGTACGTGATCATTTGATCTAGCTCTATAATGATCCCTTTGGTTTCTGTGTGATAGTGGGAAATGGAGAAATTAAGAGATATAAAGAAGACCAGTAAGAAACCATGACTATGTCGCAGGTAAGAGAAGACAAGCAGTTCAGTCAGGGTAATAGTAGCTGATATGGAAATCACAGTATGACTTAAGAAGTAAAAATAAAAATAATAATGATAATAATAAATCCATGGAATAGGTATCATGGCTATCGTGATTTCATAGATAATAAAGGAATTTTAAAACTTAGCAAAAGAAAAATCAGGGTTCAGAACCACCCAGGAACATCTGACTGCTATTTATACGCTAGAACATAAACTGTGTTTGTGTGAAAAAGTAGCATTCACTTTAACATTTCCAAAATCAGCCTGTCTAGAGCCAAACTGAGCACTGTGAAATGTTTTATGAGTGTGCCTCTCTATGGGGAGAATCTCTAGTTTTGTTTTATGCAAGTCTTATAATTTGTCAAAGTTTTGTTTTCTGTTTTTCTTTCTGCCTTTCCTTGTGTCTCTGAAGACATCCTCTGGAAGAAAGCATTGTAAGGTAACATTACTGCTTGGACTGTTTACTTGAAGCAGCACTGTTTGGATTGTTGACATATTCTCCAAAAGGTGATTGCTTTCTGAAATGTGTGAACTTTCGCCTGAGAAAAGGAAGTTGAACTCTTAGCTCTAACCCAGGTTTGTCACTTGAGGAAATCAGAATTATAGGATTGTTATTTTACCATGTGCTGATCACTCGAATCAGGATTTTTTGCAGTGAGGAGAAAACCTTCCAAAAGAAGACTATATTTCAGTGCTGCCAACACTAAGCCTCTTTAACAAGGCAGTTTCTTAGAAATGGCACTGCACCTCCCAGCCCAAAAACCTCTTGACCTACATGACCGTCCATAATTGTGGAATTCTGCAATGGAAAGTCCTGAAATGTATCGGGAAAATGCTCTAGGGACAACACAGGGAGCAAGGTTTTTTTCTGCAATGTACTCAGATAAGGTAAGTAAATTTGGTATCTTTTCTCTAGATATTCTATAGAGCATGAATTTTAAGTCTTTTATATAATGTGGAGAAGGAGAACTATAATACAACAATGTGAGAGAGTTTGGTAAGTGGTACAAAGTTCACAATGAGGACAGGAGAGAAAAAAAACAAGCAAATTTCCTTTAATAAATATATTGCTGCAACAACTCTTACTAGACATTTGAGTGCAATTTCAGTTCTCTTTTCCAAAAACACCTCTAAAAGTAATGTTATTAGAATGCAGTTCTTTAGCCTGACCCTGTTTTACATACTTCACAAGTCCAAACTGGCTGGCCTTTTTACCTTAGTAAAACATTTGTAGAAGTTGACAAGATGAAATAGAAGAGTGGATGTGAATAAATTCACAGATATTCACAATCTATAGATTAATTTCCCAGAGTCTCAATTTTCCCAGCTTTCTCTGTTTCTCATGCCCTGAATCAGAAGGAGATCGCAGTCCACCGAAGGAAGATAAGGTACAATGGCGAAGGCACATGAAATCATAACAGAGACTAAAATTTTAGGGAGGGATAAAGTACACCTAGTAGTCAGAAAGGGTCACCTAGCCCCCATTCCTAGTTAACGAACCTCAGCTAACTTTCAGTATCGGAAAGATGGCATGTTTGCTTCTGTGTGTTGTCAAACCTCACATAACTCGCCTACAAATTCGTAAAAGCTTACTTTGTACAGCTCTAAACACAGGGCCATGTTTAAGTTATTCATCTGGCTGTTCCTAATGAATGTGACAAGAAAGATCTGGCAACTGCTGTAATTACTACACAATCTGAAATGAGATACATCACTGACAAGGTTTAGTTGTAGCTTTGAAATGTTTCAAATTCAGTTGTGAATCCCTTTCAACTCTTCAAACTGGGATCTTTATTTATGTAAGAGGCTTGTAAATAATTATCCAAAGTTTGCCATAAAGACTATACAGGTAAGTGTGGTACATTTTGACTTACACATTTCTCCCTGATTGGCATGCAGACAATTGTTTGTGGAAACAAGGACACAAGATTAAAAATTAAACAAATTTTCCTGATTTCCTGACTTCACCATTTCTATTTGTACCATTCTAATTAGCACTGAGCTGGTCACCTCCCCTTTCGAGGGATGTGTTGGTAAATGGTGAACAATCAGCTCTCTCCAAGTTAAACAGCTTTGATTTGTAGGGCTTGACAATTTATTGGTGTGCATACGCTCAACATGGTCATTTTCTATCTGTCCCAGGATGATGTCACTGAACACAGAATCAGGAAGAGATGGCTACCATCAGCTCTAGGCATCCACGATGAACACGCAGCCCATCGCTGACAGTGCCTTCTTCATAGGTGTCAGAGAGACTGATGTGAGGAAAAGAAGCCGTACTCCTAGCCACTGTCATGCTTGCTATTAGCATTTTGCCGTGATTCCTACATGAATGCTCCTTTCAGACCTACTACAATAGGCCTACCATTAGGCCCTGGATCATGGTGGCACACTGTGAATACCTACAGAAAGTACATTTGGTGCATAATTAAAGACTTTCGTAGGAATAGAAACACATTATAAAGGTGAGCAATTTGACGCTGTAAATCAGTATGGAGAAACATTGGTATCTTTATGAGATTAAAATAGTTTCTTCTATCTTCCTAAAGGAGCCAGTTTCTGGTTCTCAGTATGAGTGTGATATTGGCTAGTCATAGCCCCATTACACTGGCAAATTAAAAACGGAGGAATCAGAAATGGAAATTTCCATCTGCCTTAACTAATTGCTGTGTTGTTCTAGAGATGGTTTTGGCCTAGTGGCATTGTTTGAATAGTCAGATGTTAACAGCATCTTAATCTGGAACCCAATATCCTTGAATGAATCTGCAATTTTTTTTTCTTTACATGTAATTTAATGGGGAGAAATGAAAGAAACATTTAACAAGTCACCCTTAACATAGTAATTTCCGAGCATTTCCAGCAGGAAAAATAAGATTCTGGCTGTTCAGAAGTGACTTTTTCCCCTTATTTTGCCGTTCACTTTGACCCTGGGATAATAGCATTCTTCCTAACAAGCACTGTTTTAGTTCCTAAGAGGAAATTCCCCAGGTACTCCTCAGTCCCTGAGCAGCCCAGATGTTTCTCTACCAAACTAGCCTCTATCCAGCTGGATGGTAAAGAAAGATCAGAGAGCCACCCCTCTTGGGCCTATTAATGAAGTAGCATTTTGCCTCATTGACAGGCAAAGGCTAATTATTGTCCTTGAGTATGAAAGACACACTCTCACTCAGTGCCCCCAGAAAGAAAAACAATCAAAATTCAAACTTAAAGCCAGCAGTTTCTGAATTAAATTTTGCAGAACCTCAGATTGATTAATTTCCAACTTGTTCAGCAACAGCTCTGTCCTTGGGCATGATCTGCACGCTTTCAATACAGTGGTTATTGCAGTAGTGGAAGTATCAGCAAATTCAGTGCTACACAGGCTAAAACATAATGTTTTACAATTATGTGTCTGCCTGTCAGAGGTTCCTTGTCTGCTCAAACAATCTCTTGATGAGGGAAAGGAGATTAGATGACAAAAAAACGAAGGGAAAAAAGAAACCTCTCACATTTGATTCTCTGTACCAAAAAAAAAAGAGAGACAGAAAAACCTCTCACATGCACCTGCCTGATTGTTCTTTATAAGCTAAACATAAAACAACACATTGGGGCCTACCTTGAACACAGAGGTTAGAAAATGTCATTTCCCATAATAAACACTACAAGCAAGTTGTCGTTGTTTGGAACCTAATGTCTTTATAAGAATGATTTCTCAAGTTTATCCTTTCCTCTGTTAGGCCACTTCCACTTGGTCTTTATTCACTATTTTCTTTTTTTCTGGCACCCATTTGCCCTTATGCACAGGATCTGCAGCTCATGTCCAGCACCTGAACGTGCCTGTTCATACTCTGTTATCAAAAAAGCTCTTTTCCTCCGATCTTAAAGTGTTTTAGCTAGGCTATAACTATGAATATCACCATCTACAAAAATATGAATTACTTTCTTTTAATTGGAGGAGCACAAGGGGATTTGGTCTTTCACTTTGCTCTTTCTTATTTCTACTTAACTATTGTACTAAGCAATTTTTAAAAATTATTGTCCTCGGTCTCTTTTCTTTAATTTGAGACTGTGTAGTCTCTTATAACTAACTAAGCAAATAACTTCATAAGGGAATCCTAAAGAACAGTATCAGTTTTATATTCCTTCAGTAATTTCACTGCAAAAATTGTGACCACAGATTATAGTTGGTAAATGTTTATAAATGAATTCCATTTCCTCCTTGCATGTCATTTGCTACACGTTTTGAGTTCAGTTCAATTGCTTGTGGGTAATTTGGATCTTGGTAGCAGCAAAAGGGCTTTTTTCTACCCTTTAGAAACTATGTATTAGGCTGGGGATATAGCTCAGTGGAATAAGCGCCTGCCTAGCAAGCGCAGGGTCCTGAGTTTGATCCCCAGTACCGGGAAAAAAAAAAAAAAAAAAAATAGAAACTATGTATTCTATGGCCCTTCAATTTCCTGTTATCCTAACCTCTATAGGAACCATGGAAAAACTATGAGCACCTTTCATTTCTTCTCTCCTACTTATTTTGTTATCTGTAGAATTTAGCTGAGGTAAAGAGGCACCTTTCTCTCATTAATCATTGTAAGTTAAGGAATAATTTTATTACTGTGAATGTTTTTGGCAGCATGCCAACCTCAAAGTAGAAGATGGTAAGCCAACCCATTTTCTCATAAGATATATGTGTCTGCATCTTCCACCAATAACGCTTAGTCTGCTGAAATTCATTAAAGAGTAGAAAAGACAAATAGACTCACTTCGCTCTTCTGAGATAGTAGATTGAACCATAAGGCATGTAGAAGTTATAGCTTCTTGTCTGCTTATAGTATAATAAATAACTTCAAAAATAGACATTTTCATCAAATAAAATCTTGATTGCTTCTCAGCCTTTTGGCTAAGATCTAGTGAAATAAAATCATGAAGTAAAGTAAAAGGCCAGAGGCACAGAACAATGAATGATCAAGCTCAACAGGGACCTCCCCTCACTGAGTGACCAGGCCTGATGAAGAGTAATACAATTATGCAAAGTGTAAAACTGTTGAGTGAACAGTGTCTATAAATAAACAAAATATGGTATTTGTTACATAAATATTTCAGATCTTGGTTTAATAGAACACAAAGAAAAGTTGCTTCATTACAGAAGTTCTAGCCATAGACTATCTTTTCCATGACAAAAGGATAATCACCATAACATACCTATGAATACATCTTTGCATATATATGTAAACTCCACGGGAACGGTGTCTGCCAGTGTCTGCATGGGTCTCTGCATGTATGTGCATGTATATTTGTTGTTCACTGGTATATGTCTCCCATACAGGTGGATAGAACTTACTTTATCAATAGATTCTATAAAAGAATTTCTTCCTTATGGATTCATGTGATATCACCTGACCCAGTAATATGGAAAAGGTTAGGCCTGCTTTAGCCTGTTGATGTCTAATAAGGAAGACAGCACCTCAGAGAGTCAGCTGGGGAGTCAGGGAAAGGGCTACTGGGAAAAGAAGCAGTGGTTAGCGGGTCAATGCCCATTGCTCTGTAGACACCCAGCTAAGTATTCCTTGAACGGCAAAGCCTTCCCTACGGATCCATTCTGATTTAACTCAAACCTCCTCAGTTCACTGCCATAACACCATATTTCATTTTGTTCAGCGTGCTTCCTCTAAAAATAAATTATTTTATTCAGCTAGGCATTTACTCGTTTACTGTTTCTCCCATCTTAATAGAATGTCAACTCTATGAGTGAAAAGCCCTTCATCTTAGTCCTTAATGAATTGTCAATAGAAGGCAGACATTCTGATAGATTTGGAACAATAAGTGTATCAAAGGGCCAACTAGCTATTTGGAAGGACTAGCTGGGTTATCTTTTATTTAGCGATCTCTCTCTCTCTCTCTCTCTCTCTCTCTCTCTCATCATACATTAATACATTATTTGGGCAGTGCAATTGTTTGTTTTAATTTGTATAGGCATGTCTGTCTGCTTTTCTTTCCCTCTCTCTCTTCCCCTGTAATGTGGACTGACTCCTTAGTGACTGGGTGAAAATCCCTCAAGAGAGGTAACAAGATCATACTAGAGACCAAGAAAAACAAAATCATAATTTGGATGACCTATGCTAGAGCTTCTCTAACATATTAAGAAATATTCTTTATACCTTTTATCCGTCTTTGCATTTTCTTCCTTACCCTTAGAGACATAAGACCATGAAAGCAGGAATAAGGAAATAATGAGGTAACAGTCCTGCTTCTTAAACTGAACAAGAAAATGATTCTTCAAGGTGCACGTTCTCTCCATTCATACCAAGATACACCGCAGGGCATCTGATGATCAAGTCCTCGGGAAGTAATTACATGCACATCTGCCTTGACAGTTCTTTGTACCGCAGTTATTCCTTGGCAACCTGGATAATATTAAGCAAATGGAAAATTATTCAAGACTTTGTGTTATTTACTTCTCTATTAAAAATTGAAAGGGGATGCTGATGAGGAAACTGAGCCTCAAAATAACAAACAGATGAGACACTAATGTGATGCACAGGTCTCACTGCCGCTCTTATGTCATGCTTTAACTGCTTTGCATTTCATTGAAAATGTGGAAATCAAAATGAACGTTATAAAGAACAAAGTAAAATATACATTTATATTTTATTCTTTTTATCTTTTATTTTTTAGTTGAGAAGTAAAGTAAATGGTTTGTTTTTATGACAACCTGGTAAAATGTATAAGCCAGATTAACTTTAAAATAACCAGGAAATCCTAGTGTGACCTTGACTTACTGATTTGTCCTCTTTGTTTATTGCTGCTTTTTTTCCTTTCAGGCAATTTTTTGGAAATTTCAAAATGTTTTGCTCTCATTTAGTAATACGGCTTGAATCCTACATCTTCAAGCGATAAAATTAGTCTTTATAGATTCAAGGAAAGACTTGGAATATTTCTTATGAAAATCTGGGTATGTCTTCTTATTGGTATCACTTAAAGAGTTATTTGTGCAGATCCTGATGCTTTTCAAATGGCTAGCTCTCCCACACAAGTGATACCTTTTCTTTTACAATTCTATGTACTTCCTCCTTCTCCCCAAACCTCAGTACTTAGTTCAATACTTGTGACTAGATTTCCTGGCCTTTCTCCAATAATTTCTCCTTCTTCTGTGTTTCTTCTCATGCTGTAAAAGCCATGCGTTTGTCGTCACCTTTTGCCTGTTCTAGAGCACTAGTTCTTTAAAAAGTGTGAAAACACTATTGCATAGCTTTTGACCTCCAGCAGTGCATTGTCTACATAAATGAAAGTCAGGGTTAGTATGCAAAATGTATATCCTCCTGCTTGTGCTTCTCATAGTTTAATATGCTGGAATAATTAGATTTGAATTGAAAATGGCAATTTAGAAAAGGCTTTAGGCTAGTAATGGACATTGTCCTGTTACTGGACATTAGCTCTAACAGGTCTAGGCTAGACCCTAAGGAATTAACCAAATGCCCTGAGCATTTTCATCTTCAATCTCATTATAACTACAGGGGCATCTGTAACCTTTGGAATGTTTTCTTTCATACCCAGAATCAAATTCATAACCTTGCGCTGACCAAGCAGGTGTTTATGCCACTGAGCTATGTCCCCAGCCCTCCTTTGGAATTTAGTCACCTAGAAAGTTATTACTTGTGTCCTAGGCCCAGCTGAGTGGAGTTATTTTCCCATAGCATTTTCCAAGCCCTGGTTGCTCTTGGAGCCACAGTACATATCTCTCTCCTCCCTCAAGACAAAGGTGACAAAGTCACCAAAGAGATAGTTTAAAGATTGGTCATGGAATTATATCAGCAAATACAGTAATGAGTTTGTCAAGGTGAAAACTTATCCCCTTACATGAAACCCAATTGTTTTTTCAATCCCATTGTTCCAGAAGAGAAAGTGATAGCTTCGTACGGGGTGTGTAGACAGGACATAGGTCTGGCCTCTCATATATAGGTTTCAAATCTAAGAGAATGAATTTAATTTTGACAGGAAAAAATTTCTCATTGTAAAAGTTTACTTGACAGTAGAACATAAAATTAAATCGTAATGTTGCATCCCTAGGATTTTAAGGTTTGAGACAGTATTGTGAACTCTCTGAGGGCTACCCATAGGTAAAGAAATGGCATTTTAAAAAAGAATTTTGTAATTCAAATTATCATAACAAAGAATTGTCTAAAGCTAGGACTTTCAAAGAGTGGTGCAAGTCATGGGAAAAACAAAGAATATCATTGTAGAACTTTAAATGCAAAAGGAATATGCTTCAAAATGATTTTTAAAATAAACAGTATTCACAAATGCAATCCCAATGCATGATACACTCTGCATATTACAAAGAATCAATCTGTATCCATTTTAAAGTTTGAACTATAAGTCAGTTTTTAAAGTTGAAAGTATAAAACATTCTGGGAGGAACACTGTCATAATTTTGTAAAACTTTAATATTATTTTTCTTTTTTTTTTAAGTGGCTTTCTCTTTTGTATAAACCATACACGTATGAACCTTCATGACTCTTTTCTTGGTCATACTTTATAATAAGAAGGAAAACCATCCAAACTTCTTGGTACAAACACACATCAATTAAACCAGCTTTCTTAGAAATGTTTGGAATATTTTTATCCCATTGTAACTAATCAGTTAGCCAGCCTACACTGCAGACCTGACTCTAATCTAAATGCAAGCAGCATGCAAATCTCTCTTTTTTATTACTATTATTTCAAATAAATTGTTTCATTAAAAGCCTCACAAAGGAAATGGCTTCCTGTGTTTGCTCAGGGAAAAGTGCCAGGAACTTGGCGCTTACATCAGTACAGCCCAAATTCACTTCCTTCGTTATCTTATCCACTCACCTACACGGAAGAAGCTACCTCTGCACATCTGCTTCCTGCCCCTACCCTTGCATCCCTTCCTGTCCAGAAACGAAGACCGAGAATAAATCAAGTTTGCCACCTCTGACCGCTGTCCCAGAGACGTCTACGCGCTTCAGAGGCTGTTCAGAAACAGCTGCCAAGGCAGCCTATTGGGGCAGTAGTTAAGCGTCGTGCCAACCAGCTGAGCTTTTCAAAATAATATCTTTAAAAGTCAGTGGCTGTGTTAGTAACAGACTCTACAAGGCGTGGAATATGCAGTAAAAAACCATTTTCTCCTCTAGAGGTTTAATAACTCCAAAAACGACTTTACACCAGTAAGAAAAGTTCGCCTTCCTTCAGAAGCATCCCTCATGTATAGCTGGATTAATGAGTGTTCCTTGCTTGCGGCTGTCTTTCCAAAGGCAGGCACCAAACGGGGAAAAACATTGGCCTGTGGAACTGTAAGAGAGGCAGTCAATCCACTGAAACCTAAGGGGCGGGTTCAGGGGGACTGAAGTAGAACAGGAGGCGCGTTCAGCGCTGGGGGCCGTGGCGATGACAATTAATAGAAGTAAAATTAGTGCTAATGGTCCTCTGATCATTTTCCAGTCTACACTTCAGAAACTGCTGGCACTGAGAATTCTAAAAATGATTACGCAACTGAACATACAATGATTTTTTAAAATGCAGTTTTGTGGAGCATGGTTCTGAGCTATTCTTCATTAGGTAATACTGCTTTATTCTCTTTAATTGTTTGATCAATCTTGTAGTCTTACATCTGACCCTCTGTGCAACTTCGCTGAAGATAACAGCATGTCATAGGATAGCCATTGTTAATTCCCATCATTTTGTTTTGAAATCCTGTATCAGCTTTACTGGTTTTGTGTTGTTTTGTTTTTTGTCTTTGTTGTTCTTTTATTTTTTTTATTCTTTAAGATTAAAATAGTGAAAAATATAAATGCAAAAATACAGTCACAAAAGGGCTACGGATATAGCTCAGTGGCATAAGCAAGTGCAAGGTCCTGAGTTCAACCCCCAGTACTGCAAAAATATAAAATAAAATAAAATATAGGCTACTTAAGACAAACCCTCAGCCAACATGAAAACACAGTCACAAAATATGGGCTCTCATGCAGTGAGCTGATATGCTCTGAATCCAAACGATCCCCAAGCACGTCATAAACAGCCAAGTGAGTGTGAAAATTTAGGTAGGACAGATTAGTGTCCTCACAATGTAAGAAGTAAAGGGGAAGATAGCAACCTACTACATTTTTCATATATTTTAAAACTAATTCACCTCATTTTAAACTAATTCACCTATTCTTGCTCTAAATGCAGCAAGGATAGGAGAGCTGGACCCCAGAATCTCAGGTGACAGTCCTGTCACCCACTACCTACACCTGGTCTAACTTTGATATATTAAATTCCCACTACACCAGGTCTTTTAATTCTGAAATCCAGTCTTCCTTAAACTTCCTTGGAGCTCTTTCAACCTCACACTGCCTTTGTTTTCTACTCTAATTATGTAGAGTCTGTCTCCCATCGCTTTGTGCACACTGGTTCAATTTTCTGCTTTCCTGTGCCAGTGTCCTACCTTCTCACTTGTGTAGGTTTCAGGTGTTAATAAGGTAATGAGAGGTCTTAGAGTCAGGCCAGTGACTACTTATAGCACATATGTTTCGTGTTTATTAAATCCTTCCACAGTTACAAGGTAAATTCTACCAAGTCCAGAAACTTGTAAATCTTCTGCACCCTAAGAGTATATTATTTGTAATTTTACTTTTTCTCAATTTTGTCTTTGGCAACTAAGAAAAGTACATTTTCTTCTCATTCTGGGTGCTGCTCCTTCTTTCATTTGATGTTGCTGGTTAGTAAATTCGTAGTGCTGACCATCTTAAAAAATACTGCGTACTTTAGTACAGCTAAGTATAAATCATCCCAATTGAATAATGGTTCATCTCACAATTTTTTTCTTTTTTTTTCTGAGACCTGGTTCCACTGTGTAGTTCAGGCTTGTCTAGAATTCACTGTGTAGCCCAGTCTGGCCTCAAACTCATACCAATCCTCCTGCCTCAGCCTCACAAGTGCTGGAATTACAGGTAGGCGCTACCACTCTCTGGAGGTTCTTATGTTTGTTTATTTCTTTGTTTTTAATTTGCTGATGGTGCAAAAGGGATATGGATTCACTAGAAACTATATTTTAAATTTTAAATTTTGCTCTTTTCCCAGGCTGTGGAAATGCAGTATGATACTCCGTGACACTCAGCAACAGCAATAAACTGCCGTCCTCAGGAAGCCAGGTGGCCATGAGAGCAAACATTTACCCAATATTATAGGACGCACTGTGTTACAGCCCAGGATGTTCAGTATTCAATGCATGAAATACATAATGGACTGACAGTACTTTCAACTCAGAGTGGATCTACTGGAATGTAACTGCATTGTAAGTCAAGAAGCATCTGTATCTTTTGGTCTTCAAAGAGCAATAAAATGACTTCACAGCATAGTTAAACACAGGGCCTACATGGACAGCCCCTGACAGCCCTCCCCAAGCGTGTCAGACCATCATCACACAATTAATAGCTCTTACACCAAGAGACTTAAAGTTCTTTGTCAGATTCAGCTAAACCTTATAATATTTCAGTGACACCCCCAAAAGCCATAGTTCCTCTGCGGGAAGAACAGATGCCACAAGCATAAATTAGCCACATAAAGTAGGAAAGGACAATTAAGTTTCTACTACTGGAAGGCAGAAGCAGAGAAGGTTGACTGACACTAAGAAGATTATCTCTGTTTTCCCATATAGCAGGCAAGTAAATATTGTAGATAAACGCCCATCTGCTTTATGCTTTATAACCCTGACATTGACTTTACTTCTGAACTTGGAACACTTCTCTAGCTGCACAGAATCCTTTTGAAATGACTTTCTTCAAAAAGCAAGATGATAATTTATCTAGTGAAATACTTTTATTTGGGTTTTACTATGGGCCAAATAACAATGTGAGATATATGTCTATATATTTATATAGTTTAATCCCCAGACAACATGAAGGTACTACTCACATCCACATTTCTTCAGCTAGAGAAGCTGAAACTCAGAGAAGAATCAGAACTAGGTGAGAGGAGGGTCTGAGGCCTTGCTTTCACTCCCAGACTGCGCCTGCTGGTTTACGTCTCATTTATCTGACTTCCTACTGGTTAACTCTCAGGCCATGTAGTAATAATTATAAAAAGCAAGGTGAAAATATTCATAAAAAGTGGGTGGTAAGCATAAGACTAAAACTAGGAGGTAACATAACGTATGTTATGTGTAATGTATGTTCAGTGACAGCAGGTAATTAATTGCAGTCAAGCTATAGAAAAGGCAAAACGCACAGCAAGTTCCACCTTTCCTTATAGAAAGAGCCCACTGATGATGTAGTAATTTTTAAGAAAACCTTAAAACTTCCTCCACACAGGTATTAAAAAATCTTTCTCATTAGTCTTTTTTATAGCATTTTTACTTTTAACTTCCCAGAGGCACTTTTTTTTTATTTTAAAGAGAAAAAAATCTAACAAAACAACAACAATGCAGATAAAAACCAAACAACACAAAAACAACAAAAACAATATGTGGCCTCAAAACAAAATGATAGGAATTCACAATGGTTGCTACATTACATACTGTTATCTTCAAAGAAGCTGCTCATTCCAGCAGACATAAGACTGTAAGACTGATCAAACAATCAAAGACAGTAAGAAAAAAAAAAATACAAACATCGGAAATGCTGCAGAGCTTCACTGTACAAGATGGTAGGAGTTCAGCAATGGTTCCTATACTGCATATTGTGGTCGTCAGATCGGTCTTTCTTCCAAAAAATGGTCAGAGGTATTTATAAGGACAAATTATTTCCAGTGACTCATTGGTTATGTTTTCTAAGAAATTAAACACACTGACTAATAAAGTGAAGGAATTAATTTGTCCACTATGGACAACTACTATCTCTTTTCAACTCACAAATGTTTCTGGAAAGTACCTCATTGTATTTTTCTTACTCTTATTCTACTTGCTTAAATCTTCTATCTGTCCTGACCTTCACTAAAATTCTCTTATCAAGATGACCCTATTGCTAAACCAAAAAATTATTTTCAGGTCCTATTTTATTCTCCACTGCATCTAAAACTGTTGACATCTTCGGCCGTGTGAAAAACCCCCTTCACCGGACACTGAGTTACCGCTCTCTTGTTTTCCATTTCTCTGCCTCTCCTGTGTGCTTTGCTGTGATCCATTCTTCTGTGTTGGAGCTCCTCAGGCTTTGTTCCAACTTTCCTCTCCTCTCACCTTCCACATTCAGTCCGGCTGCTTCCCCCATTCAGGTACTTCCAGCTTCTCTATTTATGCAGACAACCCTGACATCTCTATCTTTAGTTCAGAATTCCATACAAGCATTCAGGTCCATATATGGAAATGTATTCCACATCTTCCCGACATTTCGTAGGCACCTTAAATTCCACAGTTTCCAAAATTCAGGTCTCATCCTTTAACCCAAATGTCTGTCCATCCTCTGCGGAGCTGTATCCCGATACCCTCAATGGCATAGTCCTCACCACTTTTACTCACTTCCTTATCCAACGAGCCATCATCTCCTGCGTATCCCAGCTCTTACCTATGCCGCTGCTCCTCATCCTCACTGTCAGTCACCATTTCTACTCATGGCTACTACAACAAACCATACTCATAGTGTGCTTGTGTCATGCTCCCCTCCAGTCAGTTATTGTGAAAACTGTATCATGTATTGCCTAAAATGTTTTATGATTGAAAGAGGGCACTGTTAACATCCATAGCAGAATAATAATCATTAATTTTGTTTACTCAGGGAATTAAGACACAGGGTCACACTATCAACCTGCAGTAAGAGAAATATCTTTCTGAAGCACTTCCCTAGCAGGATAATGCCCCTGCTTCAAATGCATCCCTAGCTCCTGATCACATTAAGGAAGAAGGCTCAACTTCTTAAGAAGGCTCTTCACGGCCTGGCTGTGCCTAGCTCTCCTGCCCCATCTCTCATTCCCCTGATCCTTATATACCACATTTCTACCACATTTTTAATTTCCCAAAATTCGTGTGTTCTTTTTAGGCCTTCAATGTGGTTATATTTTTATGTCTTCCCAAAAGGCTCCTCCTACTTCTTTACTACCAAATTTCTAAGTAGCCTTCACATCAGTGGGTAGATATTGTATCCATAGGAAAGTTTCTCCCTACCCCAACAGTGACCTCCTGTGCTGCCAGTGTCCCTCTTATTTCTTCTTATTCATGTGGCACTGTCATTGCTTAGTTTTTTTTATCTTTAATAAACATGAAATAATTATAGGGCCAAAAATTCTCTATAGAGAAAGAAACATAATATAAGACAAGATACTTAAGAGCAGAAGAGTGAATTTAGGTGTATGGTGGACAAGGGATTTATGTTGCAGTTCCATTTAAATAGTGAGCATAACATTCTTACTGATGTTTACTCTTTATATGAATTCAGCAGGAATAATAATTGCACAGGCAGAGGTCTAAATTTTCTCCCCTTTTAGTACCAATTAATGTACTAAACCAGTGGTCTGCAAACATTTTTATTGAAATCTCTACCAACTAACAATATAAGCACTTCCCTCTTAATATATGTGGATTTTGTGATTTATGAATTATACATATGTTCTGCTGTGTAACATACCTTCAAGGTAAACAGAAGTCCTAAGTTTTCTATACATCAACTGATCATCTGTTAATTCCTGTTTGAAGGTGATTTCTTAAAGTGAGTTTTAAAGACAGAAATTATAACAAAAGGGCTGGACCTAGCACAGAGCCTGACACAAAATAAATGCTCAGAAGTTATCAAGTGAATGAAAGATAGAAAGTTTGGGCAAGAAAATGGAGTAACTGTGGGATGTGTCTCACCACCAATAGGGTTCGTGAATATGCAGCAGAATTTTTCTCGAGAAAACACAAAGTAAGTACTTAGGCAAACACACTATCAGTTATTTTTAGTTCTAAGTAGATTTTTAATGGGTTTTTAAAAACAAATTCCATACATTTCCAGTCATTCTTAAAATAGTACCAAATACTCTAGTTTCTCTTCAGATCATATATTTTTCCTTTTATTAAAATAGTAGCAATTATCAGCAAGGTTTGGAAGAGAGAAATAAGAGATATATTCCCATAAATGCAATTAATTAATATATTTGTAGACATTCTTCCATAAATTTCCCTTAAGATTTGTGATTTAAGGGCTTTTAGATCTACTATGCCATAAATTCAGAAGCACTGATGTCAAAAAATAGAACGTTTTTTACATTGTTCTGACTAGACACAGGAGCAAAGAAAGATCTCCAAGGCACACCGGGAATGGTAGTGTTTTGATTACTTTACTCTCATTGCTGAGACAAAATACTCAAAATTAAGGAAGGAAATGTTTATTTACAGTTTGTGGAGGTTTCAGTGCATACTTCGCTGGCTCCAAGGCAAAGTGACGCATGACACAGGGCAACTGTCCATGGCAACAGAAAATAGCAAAATCAACAACAGCAAAAGGGAGGAGCAGTGGCAGGCAGCCTCTTTCTCTCCCTTACATTGTAGGCAAACTATCTGCCCAGGGTGGGTGTGGCGCTCACATCCCTAATTCCAACACTGGAGATGAATCAGTTTTAAACTCTAGAATCCTGCCCAGTAATTGCATGAGGCTTTAGGGAGATATCCAGACAAAAATCGTAACAGGTAGGCAAGTATATTGTCTTTCAAACATTAGCTAGGAAAAAATATCTTCCATTAATAATATTGAATTGTTCAATACATGCCCAAACACGGTGTCCATTCTCCTTGAAGGAAAGGACAATGACTTACAGGGTTTGGTCTGGTTCTGATAGTTCAAGTAGACCATGTGAGTTGAAAGAATGTTTTGTAAATCATAAGCAAACACAAGGTCCATTGCTTGAATTCCAATGATTTGATTAAGGAGCATTTAGAAGTTTGTTTTATTTTGTTTTGTTTTGTTTTCAAAGTGGTAGAAATTAAAGCCATTCCTTCCTACTCTTTTATTTTTATTCTTTAAAACAAAAGCTGGTCTGACCTGGGAAATTGCAGTAATTAAGGACTTTGATTTCCTCTCTCTTGAAGAACATTATAAATTTTTACAAAACATTTGATGCAAATTCAGAATTATTCTAAACTTCAGATTTATTCTTTTTTTTTTTTTTTTTTATTTTAGAAACATAAAAGTACAAAAACATATTGACAAACAGACACCCATTATCATAGAAAATAGTACAATCACAACTAATCTATAGACAAGGTGATATGGTCTCAACAGTAGTTGTTGCTTTATCCATTGATATCTTCGAATTGTAGATGTATGGACCCATATACAGACATGCAAA
>PVLD010021469.1:0-31364 GCA_004027595.1 Dinomys branickii
GAGGGAGGGAGAGAGAGAGAAACAAAGAGAAAAGAAAGAAAAAGAGAGCAGAAGGAGGGAGGAGCCAAGGAGAGGAGAAAGCAGCTTCCCAGCTCACCCTCTAGTGACCCCCTCCAGCCAGGCCTGGCCTCCTGACAGCACATGTGCGTGTGAACTCTTTGATGGGTGAATCCACCTGTGAGTACAGCACACCCGCGATCCAGTCACCTCCCAAAAGTGTCACCTCTGAACACCTGGGAATTTTAGGGGAAAATTTAGGTGGAAACCATAACAGGAGATTTAAAAAAATTCTATGGGTCTCTTTATTTATTTAAAAAGGGGAAAATAATTTTAGAATTAAAAATGGTATAATCAAACTGATCAAATTTACCATCACCAATAATGAGATTTAAATGAACTTTTCTGTATCTTACTGTGAAGCAATAGGGAGGACACAGAAAATGCTTAGTAATTTTTTCTTTTTTTTTTTTTGGCTGAGAATCTTAGCTGAAATCCAAGCATGCAGACAAATAAGTATCACTGAACTTTTGGCAAGACAACTGGCCTGGATGCTTCAAAGTGTCCATTTAATCAAAGACAGGGAGAATACCAGGAGTCAACTGGATTTTAGCACAGGCATGACAGACACAGAATGTGAATTTCAAATTAGACCTGGTTGAAATTTGTGTATATGGATGCACACACAGAGCTGGACAGGCTTTTTGGGGAGACAGTTTGCATATAGACCATATACTAGTGATATGGATCAATTTTTTGTTATTTTCTTTGAGATAGGGTCTTTCTATGTAGTTCAGGCTGGCCTTGAACTAACTATGTAACCCAGGCTGGCCTCAAACTTGAGGTGATTCTCTTGCCTCAGCCTCCCAAGGGCTGGGATTACCACCATGCCCAGCTGTTATGGATCAATTTGAAATCTTAGGTTATAATGGTGGTACAGGTTGAATATTCCTTATCCACAGTGCTTGGGACTGGAAGTGTTCCACATTTGTACATTTTTGGGGGGCTATTTGTAGAAGCATAATGAGATATCTTGATGATGGGACTCAATCGAAACCCAAATTTAATCTTTATTTCATATATGCCTTACGTACCATCAACTACCTGCACATAAGCAGTTGGTAAGTTTCATACAGGCTGACTGTGACCACAGTAGTCTCCTTGGTGCAAAGTCCTGCAGACTCTTGTGGGACCTGTTCAGACTGAGCAGGATTTCCCAAGGATTACAAATGAATGACTAATATTTTTTAAGCAGTATTCTTTCTGACTGCTCAAGGGCTGGATATTTTTTGTCATGGCAGCAAGCCGGGTGACACTAACACAGAGTGGCCATGGTTTGCAAGGAAGAAAGGAGTGTGTTTGTCCCCCTGGAGGTCAGGTGGAGCTGGTATCCACACAGCTCCATGGAAGCAGAGCTGGGATTCCTCTCCTTCTGTGGATGCTGGGGTCACTGTGAATCAGAAGCCTGCCTTTCTCTCAGGACAGGCACCCAAAGTGAGGTGGAGAAAATGTACCAGCGGAGGGCTGTTTTGGGTTTGATTGTTATTTAATCAATTACTTTTTTGCATAATTCTTTTCTAGGAATACATGTGAGATACTTGTAAGAAACCCTCCTTTTTTCCCCCCTGCGGGATATCTGGTGGATTACTGTTTCTTACAACCAGAGCCCTCTCCCCTTGCCTGTAGCCGGCTGTGCATGCTGGGAAACTGCCTCTGTAGCAGCTGATGCTCCCCATGCTGTGCTTCCCTGAAGCACCTGCAAACATTAAATGTGCTCAGTGTGTAATACAACAATCATTGTTGATCCCCTGCCACCTGTAGTTTGGTTTTTGTACTGTTCTTGTGCTACTGTGTGTATGTTTATTAGTGTTTTTGTTCTTTTACTTTTAAAATTAAAAAAAGGAAAAAAAAATTTAATTTTTATTAGCATGTTTTCATTTTTCTTTTAAAAATTAAAAAAAACTAACAAAACAACAATGAAGACAAAATCAAAACAACACAAATACAACAAAAAAGATACATGACCTTGAACCAAAATGATAGGAATTAACAATGGTTGCTACATATTTTAGTACATAATGATCACATCTATTGCAGAGAACTATACATATGCCTAACATATCTTAATTCTTTTAACTTCCTTTCCACAAGTGGGATTCTATCAAGTTAAAAAGCTTCTATACAGAAAGGGAAGCAACCAACAGAGTGAAGAGACAACCTACAGAATGGGAAAAACTTTTGCCAGTTACACCTAGAACAGAAGACTAATATCTAGATTATATGAAGAATCCCCAAAATCTGATACCCTGAAATAAAAAACTCAATCAAAAAATGGACAGCAGCTGAGTGGCTGCTTTGGCAGCCAATATACTAAAAAAAAGATGGGCAACTGAAATGAACAGGCACTTCTCAGGTGAAGAAGTACAAAGGGCCAATAAATACATGAAAAATTGTCCAACATCACTGGCCCATAGAGGAATGCGAATTAAAACAACCTGAGTGCTCGCTTCAGTAGCACATATACTAAAACAACACTGAGGGGCTGGGGATATAGCTCAGTGGAATAAGCGCCTGCCTAGCAAGTGCAGGGTCCTGAGTTCTGACCCCCAGTACCGCCAAAAATAAATAAATAAATAAATAAAAATAAAACAACACTGAGCTTGTGTCTAGCCCCAGAAGGAATGGCCATCATCAAGAATCAAATAATCACAAGTGCTGGAGAGGCTGCGGGGGAAAAGGAGCCTGGTACTTTGCTAGTGGGGAGGTTAATGGGCGCAACCACTCTGGAAAGCAGTATGGAGATTCCTCAAAAAACTTAAAAAAGGATCATTAATTTATTTGAAAGCAATCTCAATTGCCAATGCCCTTTGCAGAAAACATACTCCAGGAAACCCAGGGAATGGTGGGCTCTTAGTGCTAGAGGTCTGCTGTGATGAGGGGCTGCAGACCCATTCCTGAGAGCCCTTGTTCCTTCCTGTTCCTCTCATTTCTGCCTTGCATAACCTTGCTCCCTCCTGAGCTTCTTCCTTCCAGAACAGCTCTGAGGGTGATGAATTCTCACATCTTTTGTTTGTCTGAAAATGCCTTATTTCAAAGTCCATCTCATTTCTAAAAGATACTCCCTAGACCCAGAGTCTTGCCCCTACCTTTCTCCACTGGGGTCTCTGCTGACAGCCACGCCATTGTCCCCTAAAGGCTGTGTGTCCTTTTTCTGGCTGATTTTAAGAGTGTTTTGTTACTGTCAGCATCATCACTATTTTGTGCCCAGCTCTGGATTTTTTTATGTCCTTTGTTTAAGGTTAATGTGTTTCCTGAATAAATAGATTGCTTATTTTTTAAACCAACTTTTAAGACCATTTATCGCTCTTTCCTTAAAATTTGTTTTTCCTCCAATTTCACTTTCTTCTCCCTGTCAGACTCAAATTCCAGGTATGATACATTTCATGACATTGTCCCACTGGCCACAAAGCCTCTTTTTGTTTAAAAACTGCATCTTTGTCCTCTTCTCCACAATGGACCGTTTACGCTGATTTGTCTTTGGGCCTGCGAGTCCACCTCTGCAGTAACGGGTCTGCTCCTGGCCCACCAGTGGGATTTCCTGTTCAAACATTGCTGTTTTCAGCTCTAGAATTTCTCCTTGGTTCTTATTTTATAGTTTCCATTGCCCTGCTGAGTCTCTCCAAATGTTTGCTCATTACACTCCTATTTTCCTTTTGGCTCTTGAACATACTTAGGTGAGTTGCCCCAAAGTCTGCTTTACTTAAATTCACCATTCCTGCCATCCCAGACTCCCATGTCCTGGCTCCTTTGTGGATGGTGAGCAAGATTTCACTGCTTCTTTCCTGGTAGAAAATGTCTGCCATGCAGAACAGTGAAGTAGCAGGGAGCCCAAGCAACGTTATCCACTTGGGGTTTTGTTGGAGTCTCACACTGCCTGCTGGGGTACTGGCCACCACTCCAGGTCCTGGGTGATGGCGGGGAAGGTGGGTTTGAGGAAGGAAGGAAGGAAGGGCCCGGCCCGTTGCAGAGCGACTACAAGAGTGACTGAAATAAGGGATGGAAGTTTGAATTAAAATAATTACAGTAAAAGATAAATTGCCAAAAACAAAGGGATAGGTGAATTTAAAGCAAGGGCAAGTATTTTGAATATTCAAAAGGGATTAATAGCAATGTGTCTTTTATTGTGATAATTTTTAAGAAGTTCAACATTGTAGTTTCTGATCATCCCATTGATCAACAGTTCACAGCAATTTCTGTTAAATAAAAACATGATGGTTGTCCTCCAGCTCCTCCCCAAAATCAAAACGAGCATTAAAGAGAAATGCGCTGAATGCATTCAAGACATCGAGGCAGGCAGGACAGTGCAGCTAGAGACCCTCAGGACAGAGGACCCCAGAGCTGCTGCAGGAAGTGACAAGGACGATGGGATGAATGTGTTCCAAGCAAGGAGAGGACTTTGAGGGTGGGTCATGGCCATGTGTCTTTTACTATAATAAAATTTAAAAATGAAAACTGAAACATTCACCATACATTTTGATCAGAATGGTGCGTGGCAGGCTGTCAGGAGAGTGACAGGGCAGCCCGGCTGGGGTGCCTGTGCCAGGCCATCCCTGGACCCTCCCTGGCTCCTCTAGGCAGGGAATGGGTCTTCTAGTGCCTGCTCAGTGGTCGGCCCAGCTCTGGCCACATGGTGATTCTGCAAGCCGTCAGCTTTCCGGGCAGCAGCCCCCAGGGCCTGGGACGGCGCAGAGATCCACTAGGTGTTTATGGCCTGAAATGTGCTGGGCTATCAGTAGGTGCTGCTTGCGCAGATGCTGGGGTTCCTCTTTCCTCATTTTCTTCCCTATTTGTCAGCTTTAATGCAGGAAAAAAGCAGCAAAGGGTGAAAATCCACCCACCGAACAGCTTCAGGCTGGCAGGGAGAGCACTGCGAAGCTTCTCAGAAAGTGACAGCCAAGGCCCGCCTGCAAAGGCACGGTCAGTACTTCTGAGACGCGGGAGACGTGAGCCCGGAGCTGCAGCCGCTGTCTCTGTGCCCATGGCTCTCGGGGTGGAGACGCCAAGCCTCGCGCTTGTGCTCTCCAGTGCCCGTTTTACCATGGCCAGGGCCACGCCCCTCATCCTGACTCTGGCAGGCATGGGGCATTTGGTTGCACACAGTGTCCCCTTTTCCCGGACAAGAAGTCTAGAAGGGAGAAGTAGGGTTCTGCCCATGCTCTGCATGAAGATATCGTGGCAGAGGGACCCATGCCTGTTCTGGGTGGTGTACTGGGGACACCACCGCCTGGGTGCTTGTGTAGGTCTCAGCACTCTCCACACAGTGTGGCCTTCTGTTTTTCTGGAACTGGTGGTGGAGAGTTGGGGTCCTCATACGCCGCCAGCAGGGTGGCATCATTGGTAAAAGTGGCCTCAGGGCTGAGAACCTAGCGAGAGGGAAGAAATCCTGAGGGAAGTCATTTGGGGACACACCGGTGTGTCCTTGTGCCCAGGATCTTCCTCGAGTGCAGTCTGTGGGCTGGCAAGTCCTGAGAGCAGAGAGGAGGGGCGCTGACATAGTGGCCCAGCCTGGCCTCTCTGTTACTAAGGTCCAGCGGTGGCCTGTGGCTCCTCTTTGAGGAGAGGGTGGGGTCCAGGTGCTGCTGGTGAGTGCTGTGCTCGTCACCTGCTCTCTTCCACTCTTGTCTCTTCCTCATCGTAAGTTTATGTTGTCACCAAGACCCTGCCTTCACCCCCCTTTTCTGTCTGGGGGTGAACTACTCATCCTGAAAGGCCCACCCACTCAGCTCTGCAGGGCAGTGCTCCGTCACTTCCTCCCAGGTTGCACTGTGGAGTGTTGGTTTGGGACTGGTGTCGCCACCCCGCCATCCAGTGAGTGCATCTTTCTGCTTCTGCTCCCCTGTGCTTCAAGGGCGGCAATTACTTCCTCATTCATCTCCATTCCTGGTTCCTGGCCGGGCCTGAAAGCCCCTGAGCCGGTGTACGCCCTACGTGGGGTCAGCTGTGGCTCCCTGATGCAGTTCCACGCCCGTATGTCTCTGAGCGCTTCCCATTGCGATGCTGTGAAGCACCAGGGTTAAACACACAGAATGGTAGCATCAGAGGCCTTGAGTTGTGCCGCTCCGTCTCAAATGATGGTTCATGAAACTTTTCATTTCAAGCCCTGCTTTGCAGTTGTGACAGAAGCTGCACACAGCTGCACTCCTGGAGGATGAGCGTCGGTGCGGGCTGAGCCCACGCCCCATGCTGTATGTCAGGCATGTGTCCTTCGAGGGCTCTGTATTTGTGCCATGCACATGTTTATGTTTGTGATCCCTATTCTAATAAAGCATCCTGGGGCTCTGTGACCGGCCAGACCCTTCTGTTTGAAACTAAAGTGCAGTGATATCAGTAGAGAGGTGCCCTGTGTGGCTCTCCAGGGCATTGTGGGTCTGTGTTTACACTGTCACAGGCATGCTTTGCTTCCCTGCAGTGTCGTAACTAGTGTGGGGTCTGCTCTGGGGCCCTGATGGGGCTGTGTGCTGCGTGCACAGAGGAGCAATGCGAAGACTCCAGCTGGAGCCTAGTCCTCTGCCTGGGTATATCAGAGCAAAACACCCGTCCGCTTCCTGGTCAGGAAGCAAGCAGTGGCAGGAAGCTCCTCCAGTAAAACACCATAATCTGCGTGCTCTATGGGATAGCCTTCCCCTGGCTGCGTCTCAGTCCTCAGCTCCTCGTTGGTGGCACAAAGGTGGGCAATCTATCTTGTTGGATCACACAGTGTGAGAGGCAGTTCCATGAAAATCACAGTGTCCTCAAGGTATCCAAACTGCCCATCACACGGCAGCAGTGCTGATTACTAGTTCTTGTATTGCTGTTTGTTTCTGTTGTTGTAGGTTGTATCTGTTAGGGTTTACCAGAAAAACAGATCTAATATAAGAGATTTTACGTTAGGTCTGTGAATAATATGTAGATGGCTTACTAGGTAGGCTTACAGCGGCCGCCTGTAGAGTCAGGAGCGGTACATGCAGAGCTCTCTGCGAGTGGGACAGCTTGGGGATGCTGGAGCCCACGCAGAATCTGCTGAGACTGAGTGTGGAAGCCAAAATGGCTGTGTTGGAGGCCGACGTAACCAGAGACCAGCTTCCAAAGGCAAAGGTAAAGACTGGAGCTCCTCCCACGATAAAGGGGAGGACTTCCTTCTTCTTTCCTTTCTCCTTCCTCCATCCCTCCCTTCCATCCTTCCTTTTCCTCTCCTGCCCCTCCCCCTGCTCTTCTTCTCTTTCTCTTCTTACCCTTTTTATTTTATGCAGGCTACAATCCTATTGGTGGGTGCCACCCACATTCCAGGCAAGTCCTCCCTCCTCAGTTTGATGAGCTACATGTCAATCACCCACAGACATGCCCAGAGCTGTGCACCAGTAGTTGTACTAGTGCATTCAAATTTGCATCACAACTAACCATCTCACTTAACTACCAGGGGTTTCTTCGGAAGAACCAGTATCTGCTTTGTCACAGTCCAAATAGTAAGTGGGCTTTTAGCCACACTTTATAAAACTAATTTACCTTTAATATTGATAATTTATCATTAAGAAAATGGTCCTTTCAATTGCTTGTTTCCTGACCATGAAGGTCTTTGTGTCCTCACATTGCATGTGGTGTAAAGCAGTTTGAGGCGAACACTAGCTCTGGGAGAGGGTAAGCCACTTGTGACTCTGGCTTTCTGTGAATGTGACCAGGGGACATTTAGCAGGGACCGCGTGCGTGTCAGCTCAGTCACTCAGGCAGCAGGAGCTGTAAAATGCTGCGTGTGGGGTGGATGTGCGCATTCCCTTTGCCTGGGAGATCAGAGCAGCCTCCTTCTACTTCCTGTGTGGGCTCGGTGAATGGCTTCCTGGTGCCTTTGGCTGCCTGTTGTCTTTCTGGGCAATTTGGGCAATCTGTTGCAGCATTCCTGAGCTATTTTAGAGGTGCAGGTCTTCAGTTCATCAGGGGAATGGACAAGTACCCTTCTTTCTCACTGTGGACATCCTATTCTGTGGCTCCTGAAATTGCTCCTGCCAGGATGGTGGTCCCAGGGCATCCCTTGATGTCCCTTATACCCTGCTGTGTGACCTCCGATCCCTGCAGGGCGGGGTAGTGAGGGTCTGTCCTCACAACTTGCCGCTGGCAGATGAGTGCCGCAGTTATTCTGTGGACCTGCATGGACGGAGGCAATAAACCGGAGCAGTTTCTGCAGTCTCAAGGGGCAGCAGCAAGACGGGGAGAGAGAAATGGAAAGAAATGAGTGTGTTCCAGAGGCAAGGGGTGAGCTGTGGACACACGGGGAGGCACACCCAGCCACCGTGTGCCCTGCCGGGCCAGGGCTGGCTGTGTGGGCAGCACACACGTTCCCACTTGTCTTCAGCTTCCGCCGTCGCATGAGGTACCACCCCTTCCAGTGCATGTGGAGATGCCGAGTTGCTTTCCAGGGGACCCCCACCGCCCCGCTGGTGGCTGTCACTAGGCAGGCACAGAGATCGGAGGGGGAGATGGTGGGTACCAGCTCCACAGTGTTGGGGGATTGAAACCTCTTTCCAACATTCCCGCTCCCTGCAAAAGTCCAGAACACCCTGTGCACATCTAATGATAGGAGATTCGGGGGAAGACCCCATTATTTCCAAAGATGGTCAGAATCATCTTAGGTATCTGCGTGATCACCAGCACTAAGGAGGGGGTGGACTCTAGCCCTCATGAAGCCACAGTGAGACTCCCTGCGGGACAGCACTGATGCATGGGTTGCGTTAGACAGCACGTTGATCTTCGCAAGATTTCTAAAGTCTTATTTCCTTCTCTGCAGATGGAGACCAGCTACCTCTTTATTTTCAGGGGCTGTTAAGTGACTAAGCCAGTACCACGGTTTTAGAAACAAAGATTGCTATCAGCTGTTTGTGAAGCTGAATCCAGACAAACCTGGTGGAGCATGGGATTTTATTACAGATCATTAACTGCGTGTACAAAGAATTCTGATACAATGCCTCCTCTCACAGCATAGGAATGAAATGTATTTTAAAAATTCAAAAGATTACCTGTGTCCCCAGCATAAAGAGGGAGAGCAGAGCAACCTGAAATTCCACAAGCAATGAGCCTTGGAATATGAAATAGCTTTAAATAGGCTACTCAGGGAACAAATGTCGCTGTGTAACATCCTCTTGGTCATTTCTCTACTGGAACTTTCGGCCCACGGTGTCCCCAGGCCTGAGCTCCGCATGCTGCCCCCACCTTCCTCGGTGGCGGCTGGGGCCCTGGCCTTGGTGTGGGGCGCTCTGGACTCTCACTGTACCCTCCTTCTTCCTGTTCTACGCCTCGCCGGGCACAGAGCGGAACTTGCTCCTAAGAGACACAGCCAAACAGAAACGCAGCCCTTTTCTAAATCCCAAAGCCATTGTAACATCAGCTAAGGGGCAGGGTTGTAGCTCACGGCTAATGCGCTCACCTAACTCACGGGCTGCATCCTTCCCGCGCTCCCTCTCCAGCACTGAAAAAAAATAGCGAGAATAACCCACTTCTTATTTCTTCCCGGAATGATTTCTGAACTAATTTTTCATACTGTGAAAGAATTTAAACTAGTGAAAAAATGTTAGTTTTGCCTGTTTTGAAGCAGTATAATTTTTATTCAGAATTTAGAATCAGAGGCTTGATAAAAAAGTGAATGTAAATACAAATTTCAGGGGGAGCATTCTGAGAGGGATTCATGGCAATATATCTTTTATTGTAATTAATTATCAAAAAATTTAAACACTCATGGTATGTTGTGGTCACACCATGCTCATCGGAAGAGCTCCAGGGACCAAGCCCTGTCCACTGTGTCACTGGCTGGTGGTTGCGTTTCAGAACCTGCCCTCCGCCACCACTCAGCCTGGACACCCCACCTGCCTTAGCTGAGCTCGGCCCTTCCTCAGACTCTTGTGATCTGAGTGCTTGGGGCACTGACAGTGGGGTGAGACCAGGCGAGAGGGCTCAGGCTTTAGCACGGATGCGGGGTGCTGGGGGATGTGAAGCTAGGATATTTACCACACACTCCACTTGACACTGCTGTGTTTATTGGTGGCTTAAAGACGTTTTCTTATGGGTGTGAGCATGGAGGATGTGTCTGTGCCTGCAAGGGACCCTGTGGCCCACACATGCCACAGAAACCCGGATCTCAGAAGCTGCCCTCACGTCCTCTCTAAGATGTGGTTATTCTAATAGGCCGGCTTACAGGCAGAGCCGGCTGTTAACGTGGGCACATAAATCTGCGTGTGTGGCTGACTTGTTAGGAGAGTGCTGAGAGCCCGAGTCAGGAAGCCCAAAGGTTGATGTGGAGATGTGAGTGGCTGATTTGACCACACGGACCTGCTAAAGGCATGGGATCTTCTGCACTGGACCAGCTGAGGTCCTCTGTGCAGGTCTTTGTCACCATCTGCAGGTGCTACCTTCTCTGCCACGTGCAGCCTAGGGCCAGGACAGCCAGAGGTGCAGGAGTGAGATTTCAGGAAGCTCTTTGTGCTCCCTGTCAGTGGTGCGTGTGCCTGGCCCAGAGCACAGTGCCTCTTAAAACTCCATGAGGGGTCCCTACTGCCTCAGCTGGTGCCTACGCTGCCCTGACTCTAGTCATGTAGACCTTAGGAACCCTAGGAGCTCCTGTGCTTTGAGACCAGCAATGCAGGTCCACTGGGTGCTCCACTGTGAGGTCAGACCACATCTGTGGTCACTGGGATTGTTTCATCCCTGGCTGATTCCCAGCAGCCAAGTTTCTTGGAAGTGCCCTGTGCTCACACTCTTCCGGCACACAGCTCTGGGGGCCCTGCCACTCCTGGTCTGCAGGTGAGGTTCCTGGAGGAGCGGCATTGCTGCAGGTGACATAGTAGGGTGACCCAGGGCTCGAGGCCTGCAGAGCCCAACCTCTTCTCTGCCTTTGCCCTAGCCCTGCCCTGCTGTCCACTCTGGAGCTGGGGTCCAGCTTCCTTCTGCAATGTCCTGCCTCACCAGGGACCCCGTGGCCTAGCATCATGCTCTGCCCCCGATGCAGTGGCAGGGTGCAGGGGGTCTCCTGACTGCTGCACATCTCCTTCTCCCATGTGAGATGAGGGTCCACTAATGGCACCCCATAGGTTGTTGGGAAGCGTGGGTGAGCATGGTCCCCACATCCATTAGAACAGCGTCAGCATCCGAGCACAGGTGCCCTGATGCTTCGAGTCTCTGGGACGCTCCCTGACGCTGCGTGGCCTCTTCTTGGAGGACCTGAGGCTCCTGCAGATCACCAGCTTGGCCAGAGAGGCAGAGGGAACCTGCCACCTTCCCAAGACAGGGGCACCGCATGTAGTGTGAAGCTGTAGCCTGCGGGTGTGGATCACCAGGAGCAGTAGCCAGAGCTGTCCAGAGTGGTGACATGTGACACTCTTATTTGTTTTGAGAAACTGGCTCTCACTGTTGTAAAGACAGGCAAGCCCACAGTCCTCCAGGTAAGCCAGCAAGCTGAAGACCAGGGAAAATCTGATGCTGCAATTGGCCAAACGCCCACTACCCAAAGGTCAACTGATTGGGCAAGGCCCACCCACATTAAGGAGTGCTGCTTGCTTTGCTCCGTGTGCACATGCCAGTGTTTGCCTCATCATTTGCCTGCACAGCAACATCCAGAAGTGATGGATCACCACTGTGGGGCCCAGGGTGCAGCCAAGGGGTGGCTTCCCGAGGTGGCCACGCGGTGCACTCACAGAATGAGCTCAAGAACTGGCTTTGACAAACTTCTGAGGTTTATTCTGGGTGCCAGGACAAGGGCCCAGTGCAGACGCAGAACCCATAGCCAGGTCTGGGCTCACTGTTGTGCTTGGCAGAACGGCAGCCAAGGGGACACACACTTCTAACCATCACACCAGGCTCTGCAGGGGCTGGATGTCACCTGTACCCCCCTGCTTGTTCCCAGAGACACCTGGTTCAAGTTCTTTCAGGACTATGTCCTCACACTTGTCTTTGGTCACCATGGATGCAAAGAAGGCGTCTCTTCTGACAATGAGGTGGCCTGGCTCTGAAATGGCAGGTGAATCTCTGTAGCATCTTCTGTAGACAGGGGAGTAACCAAGCCAGGAATGGGGATGGCCCTAGATCTTAGCGCTCAGGGATGCTGAGGCAGGAGGATCAAGTTCAAGCCCAGCCTAGGCAACTTGGCAACTTAGTGAATTAGCAAGACCCTGTCTCAAAATAAAATGAGCAAACAAACTAACAGGCAAAAGGACTTGGGTTGTAGCTTAGGCCTGGGCTCAGTTCCCACCACTTTGAAACAAAACAAAGCAATCCTTGGACACACACATGCACACATGCTGCAAAGCGACGACTTTGGTGTTGACACAAACAGAAATTCCTAACTGGGCACCTCTGTTCCTATTGGGAAATGAGTGAACTTTTTCAATTTTCTGTGAACAGAGCCGGGTTCCCGTGCCAGACACAGGAGGACACGCAAGTTTTCCTTCCTCTTTTCCTGACTGAGGATGCGCAGGGGAAAAGATTCCCATTGTGTCCACATATTGCAGATACAGAGTCGTAGGAAGGCCGCCATTCACACGGTAATGAGTTGTTGTGTGTGTGTGGGTTAAAACAAGCATCTGAGGTTTTTCAGAGATGAAGGAACACAGCACATTAGTACAAGCTGTGACCACTCGGGAATGGGCTCCACTGCTGTTTCATGGGAAGGACGCCGAGGACGAACAGCTTTTAACGCACAGTGGTGGTGTGACCGGGCAGGGACCCCGCAGTACCTCGGGCAGGACTGAAGCCCTATTCTCCCGCGTGGACTCGCAGCCACTTGGGAAGGAAGTGAAGGTGGTGTGTAACACAAAGGCAAACTCGGAGCTGGAGAAGCAAAAGAAGTTCTCTGTTACGGCCCTGAGGAGATTGGAAGCGTCTGGGTGAGGCAGGTTCTGGGGCAGCCATGGCCTGGAGATGTGGGTGTACAGCCCATTGTGCCGGCAGGCATTCCCCTTCCTCCGTCTCCTTGTCCTGGCCTGTGGGGCTGAGCCCTGCACTCACTCTGATGGCCCCAGGCATCCTCCCCATTTGTTTTCCACACCCAGTAGTTTCTCTTCCCAGCAGTCTCTGCATCCTTGGCTGAGCTCTGGGACCAGGATGGCGTATGTCTTAGTTGTTAGGAAAGCAACAGGATGGGTTTATCTCAGAATAAACCCGAGAGGGCCCACCTTGGCCCTTGGGCCAGAGTGGACCCTCTGGACAGGCTGTGGGTTTGTGCAGAGTTCAGTGACAGTGGCTTGTGGCTCCTTGCCAAGAACAACCACCGCTTGTGAGAGGATAATGCTTGCCCAAGGATGAGACTTGGAAAGTGCGGGAGTAATGCCTGTTTTCCACAGCAGGGCCAGGGTGTTCTGAGTCAGCTGGGGGCTGGGGATGGGGTTTCGAGAGGTCTCTGTAGGATAGCCGTGGTCCGAGTCCCTCATTAGTTACTTCCAGCATTGTTGGACACAATATCTGACACCAAAACTTCCAGGGAAGGAGGGGTTTACTTTGGCTCACATTCCCACCCATGGTGGGCTGGCTCATGGCAGGAGGGCAGGGCAGAGGGCCTGGTAGAGAGGAGCTGCTCAAGGTGTGGTGGACAGGAAGCAGAGGGATGGAAACCTGCCTGTTCCCACCTGTGTGTCGGCTTTAAGCCATGGTGATCCAAGAGCGCAGGCTGTGAGTGATGAGGCTCTTGGGGGAGGTGGAGATCTAAACCAGAACCGCACACAAAGAGCAGCACATGTCCCCCCCAGGCCCCTGTTCTCAGCCCAGAGATGTTCAGCCCCTCTCCCCAAACCTGTCACCGCCTCAAAGCCAAGGCACAGATCCCCTGAAGGTTTATCTGATCTAATCACCACGGAATGTTCTGTGAAAAGACACCAATGTGTACTTTTCCTGTAGTAGCTCTTGGTAAACACAGAGACTGACTCATGTTTGGGGAATTTGGAAACAAAGTATTTTATGACAACACTGAGACCAGAGTCATTTTGATGGTTCCTGTGTAATCACACTTCCTTTGGTGGCTCAGGAAGTCTCCGGATGTGTGTTGATGCTGTCTCTCTGGGGACACGCATGTGCATCTTCCACCCTGACACCTGCTCCCATAACTTCAGTACCGTGGGTCTTAGCTTCCAGCTAAGGACAAGGGTGAGGCCTGTTGGGCACCATCACTGACTCTTGCACTGGATCCCTTCTTAGGGAACCAGTGGTTGGGATCATGGAACTCAAGATCTTCTATATTTTGCATCATCCAGATTTTGCATATTAAATAGATCTTAGAATATCATTCACAAATTTTCATTCACTCCCCTGTTTTAGGAAGCAGTAGACAAGGATTCCAAACGTTTCTCTTAATGTGCATTTGTGGGAGAAATCTGGGGCTGCCTTGAAGAGTTGAGGACATTTTCCAAGGCTTGCGCTAAGCTGTCCGGAGTGGATTCCGAGTGTGTGTGTGGCAGGCATCTGCATTTCCTGCTGATTTCGGAAGGCATTGAAGGCTGCTTTTCATGAACATCACCTGAAAACCAGGGGACAGGGAAGCCCTTCCTGCTCTCCTCTCAGACACATTTGCTGTTCTGCCCACAGCTAGACCGAGTTTGTCTGTCTTGATTGGTCAGGAAGCCATTTGTGAATCAGCTCCTAGTGGGGGAGGTAAGGCCGTGCTGGAGGTCCTCCTCAGAGGCACTTTATTGGTGACAGGGCTGTGGGCAGGTGGGCAGAGGAAGACTCAGGTGGGGTCTCAGGAGGAGAGGAAAGCAAGCTGCCAGGGACTCAGGGGGGTGGCTCCGTCACCCAGGTGAGCACCTGGATGCGCCTCTTCTACGAGCCAAGTGTGGGGCGCCGGGGACTCTACCTTTAGTGGGTAAGTGAGGCACACATGCTTTTCTCCATGGATATTTCAGTGTCCAGGAAAAAGAGGCTGCTAGAAAATTTGGACTCCAGTATGAGGCTGTAAACACAGCTTTGTTGTTTGTTTCTAAAGGGAGACACACAGATCTAGATCTAGTCTCTACCCAGCCGTAAGATTCTTGGAGACAGGTATGGCCGTCTACCTTGCAAACTGAACTTCATGGAGGGTCCTATAAGACCAAATGCAAAAGGCGTGCTTTGCTCTGACTACGATGGACAGAGCTTTTGTGTTAGGAGGAAGCTCAAGCCCGGTGTGGTGCTGTGGGCTAACTCCTTCCCTACATCAGTTGTAAGCATTTTCCACCACCCCACCGCAGTTTGCAGGAGTCTAGCTGGCTCCTGTGGAGACCACTCTTGGACTGTATTAGAGTCACCAGCGTGGTTCTGTTGCTCACTGTGCACCTGCAGCTCTGTCCCCTCATCAGCCTTACGTTCTGTTGCACACCATACACAGCTAACCAGGGCTCAGCGCTTGCTTGAGGGATTTTCTTCTATTGTAAAATTAACTTCTAGTGAAACAAGCACTGATGTTGTATATCTCTGTGCTGCCTGGCCTTTGTCACCACCAGGACATCACCACTTCACCCAGAAGGTCCCTCACACTCCTCTCAGTTAATGCCAGCTCCTCCCACTCCAGAGGCAATCACTGCTCAGCTGTTTGCTTTTCCAGATGGAAGAATTTGGGACACATTTCTCTCTGGAAGACCAGATGCAAAAAGCATACTAAGTAGATAGTATGGTGCCATTCATAGTTGTCACATCTACTGCCACAGTTTAGGAGGTGGCAGATAAACCTTGGTGGAGGCTGGTGAGGTCTCCTGACCCACAGTAACCATGAGGGTGTGTGGCACCTGTACAAGGTGGCTTCTGCTAGGGCAGTGGTCCTGTGGTGCCCTCTCGGGATCCAGAGGGCAGAGGAAATTACATTGGCTGTGATTTCTATGTTGGAGTTTGTAAATAAGCACGTGTTGAGGAATTTTATTTTCCATTCCAAGCGTCCAGATACGTGGACAGAGGCATTTTGTGCAGCCATTTCGCATTTGCGGGCAGAACACGAGGCAGAGGAGAGGTGCTGTGTGGGTGGCGGTGCCTTGGCGTCCATCTGTACCGTTCCTCTGGCTCAGCAGTCAAGTAGAAGGTTTCCTCCTGACTGAATCAAGACAGTCCTAGCTCTGGGTGGGAACCCCAGGACATGACCAGCAAAGCAGGTTCTGACCATGTTCGCACGGTACCTCAGGAAGGGGTCCCAGGGTGCAGGGAAGATGGGCCCAGTCCGGGCACTGTGGGACAGGCTGACGTGATCATAGCCTCACACTGGCCTCCAAAGTAGCAGACGGAGGATCTGAAATCGTGTAGAACCCATGGCTCCTTGCGGGCTTAGCTGGGTTGTAGAGGCTGAGTGAAAGTCTTTCCTTCCTACTGGGTCCCCCATCCTCTGGTGACGCAGCGACTGACTTGCAATGAGGGTAGTGACCCAAATGCCTCGAGAGCGGCTCCCAGAGAGAGGCCTCTACAAGGAGGGGTGGAGGTGACCACTGGCCTGGGAATTGACCTTGTCTGATAAAAGCAGTTAACCATTTCTCCTGGGTTTCATAGACAATAGAGAAAAACAATTAATTTATTGTAAAATATTTCCAGCCGCATTTTTCTCCAGCTCCTGTAGGGTTTGTCCCCAGTTCATGCAGCCCCTTCCACATGCAGAGTCAGGGTCCTGTGAGCTGAGCCTCCCGGCAGTAGGGGCTGCTGCTCCCCGCCCTTACGCGTGGCCGTGGCTGGTGCCTGGGCAGGGTCTGGGAGCATGGTCAAGTGGCCTCTGCTGCTGTCCCAGCAGGTCTCTGGCCTCCACACCCCTCTCCTTGTCATTCTAGGTGAGCTCACCTTCCTCGTGCCTTCGAAGCTCCTCTCCACTGGGTGCCTCACGTCTCTCCAGAACCAAATGGTCACCTTCCTGAGCCTTTTCCTGGGAACCATGCAGGGCAGAGCTTTGTCCTTGTAGCTGTGAAAAATGCATCCCATCGTGTGAGCCAGGAAACCTCCCTCCCACATATGACTTTCACCGCTGACTTCCTCCTGGAGTAGTCTGATTTTGACCGCCCAAAGAAGGAAACGTATTTGATTGCCTGGAAGTATGTAGGCCACAAGCTCTGCTGACAACAGGTGGAACAGGATAAGTGGCCTGCTTGTGTGTGCTTGTCCCATTCCCACTGGGTGGGCCATGCGTTTGCACAGGGTGCTGGTGCTGGAGAAAAACAAAGGGGACCTGTGGATTGGCTCCTCGTTCTGCCGTTAACCTGACAAACATTTATGGATCACCTATGTTCCAGGCGCTTGGGAGTGCCAGGAGAGCGAGCCCCTGAACAGTCATCCCATCCTCACCAATGGGAGGGGAAAGCAAGGAGAGAACTTCTCTAAAACTTGCCCCAAGTGAGTGATGAGGCAGGTTTAAAATACAAGTGTGGTGGTGTCACTTTCCTTGGCCCCAAGTGACAACAGCCCACACCGACAGGAGGGGAGGTGAACTTTGGCTTACAGCTTCCGTCCACGGACACACACTGTACAGCAGACAGGAAGCAGAGAGGGATGGGAGGAGGCTGGGGAAGCGAACCTTCCAGGCCAGGCCCCAGTGACCGCCTCTACCCAGGTTCTGCCTCCAGTGGCCCCAGGGCAGTGATGAGCACCCCAGACTAATCACCTCCCAAATCCCCACCTCTGAACTCAGAGCTCTGTGGGGTTGTTCTGGATCTAAACCATAGCATATGGATTTGGTTAGGGGAGCAGCTGTCAGCCTGGGGTGAGCCGAAGAGGTGCCACCGAGCCATGGAGGTGAGACCATACTTTGAGGGATGTATGGATGTTTCCTGAGCAGAGGAAAAGCTGACGGTGCTTAGGAGGGGAATCCATAGGTGCCAAAGAGGGAAGTGAAGGTAACTGCCCGTTTTAGATCTGTCACGAAAGTAGTGGGCTGGGTGATCTGGGGCCCAGGGGTCCTGATGGTGTCCTTGGTCCACAGTCTGTCCTTGGTCTGTGTGGAGGGGCCGCCAGCCAACAGCTCTGAGCACTGGGTTCCGCAGGCGGGAACAGGGATAATGACAGCGGTGCTTCGAGGGGACCAGGATGGGGAGTGATGGGAGCTCGCATGATCCGCAGCCTGGGAGGCAGGTTGGACTCTGGGGAGACGCACGGGCCCTGTGCACGCAACCCTGCGGCCGCGGCACGGAAGGCAGGGCAAAGCGTGACGCTCTGCGCTCTCCGTGTTGCACACAGGAGAGGCCAAGGGCGGGAGGTGAGCTCGGAGACGGAAGAGCGTCTGCGAAGCCCTGTGACTGCTCCTGAAAGAAAGGTGGAAAGCGCTAAGTTAAAAAAATCCGAACAGAAGGAAAGAAACTTGAAAAGTAGGCAAAAGGGAGAAACGTCAGCCACGGTCCTGCCACCTGCAGCAGGCACACAGCCTGCGTAGCAGGCATCCACGTTCTGCTGAGGCTGTCGCTGTTTGTTCTGTGCAGTTTTCTTCCTGCACGTATCCGTTTGCACACAGAGCGCTGCTTATGAAATCGCCTCCCACCGCATGTCTGGCCGGGGCCTGCCCTGATGCCCATCCCTCTTAATCCCCATCTAAAAGGCTTAAACCATTACTACGGATCTGGAATGGGTGCTGTGGCCTAAGTATTTATCATACTTAATCGATTTTCCCTAAGGTAGATTCCAAGGAATGAGATTAGTGGATGAAATTATGTTTGCATTTGAGAAGTTTTGGATATGTATGCGTGCTGACCACTGAAACAAAGAAAAGCCATTATTGGTTGACAGTAGTGTTTGTTAATTATAAAGTTGTAATAAGAGAAAGTCTTACCCCTAGCGTTTTACTTTGTATTTATCTGGGAATATTTTCCTCTTAAATGTTTCTGTTTGTATTATTTGATGAACAGTAAATATTGGTGATTTGTGCGCTGAGACACAGACACTGGAATCACCGGTTCCGTGTTATGCCTGCCGCCCGTCCACCCACGCATTCTTTTTAGGTACTGTTCTTGTGCAGGCAGTCAGCAGATTTGAGAACCTTCTACTTTTAATTTTAAAATTTAAAAAATTACTTTTGATTTCTCTAGCATTTATTGGTCCATTTTTGCAGTGCCTCATGGTTACATTTGTTGTGGGGAGCTGCTCCATGTGCAGAGCACATCTTAAAAGAGCTGAGAACCTCCCAGAAGGCGAGTAACTGGGCCTTGGTATTAGAGCACCCTGGCCCTCTTTCAGTGAAGCAGAGGTTAATGATATTATGTGCACATGTCCACGGTCCACGGGGAGAAAGATCTTAGTCCAAGTCACTATTGCAATGTATACTCCTGAGCTTAAAAGATTCCTTTCTAGGTTACAGCTGGAGAGAATGTGCCCTCATTTTAAAAGGATGAGTTAGTAGGAGCACAGCTGTAAATACTGCAGACAAGAAAGCACACTCATCACCCCCTGGAGGAATGGACAGACTTAAAACCAGGTGCCTTCTCAGGGACCTGAGGAGCCTGCGGTTGCCTGGCTTTGCTGTGTTCACGCACAGTGCCCTATCCCGCTGACTCTGATCTTGAGTCTCTCCCTTCACCCTTCCCTTCGTGGCTTCAGCATGGAATTCCAAGAGAGGGCAGCTGCACCAGGATGGTCTTGGCCATGGTGAGGTGGTCAGCTTGTAGGTGAGCTGCTGGGCTCCTGGCTGCAGCACTGGCTGGGCTGGGGTGTGCATCCCAGCTGGGCCCTTTCTGGCTGCCAAGGCTGCTGTATTTCTCTGCAGCCTGAAGGCCAACCTGACCCCATGTGTGGGTGCTGACTGCAGTACCCAGCATCTCCGGAGCATCTCAGAGCCCAGGGCAGGCACAGGAGCAAGTAATTATCCACACTAATTAGCTTATTTTCCTTTTGTATAAACACTCATGCTCTAAGGCTAATTGCTCATTTAATTAAAGCCTTCAGCCTTAATCAGGATTACCTTATATGTAATCCTGATTTAAGATGTATTTAAGATATACCAACTACCTCTATTATCATGTGCCTGCCGTGGAGACAGAGGGCTCTAATCCGGAAACAATGATTCAAGAGGTAGAATTATAAGCAGGGGCCTGGAAAATAACTGTTAATATCTTTTCAAAGTGTCGGTTGACTTTGAAATATTTTCTACTGGGAGATGCACTTAGAGAGTTTTGGTTGCTGTCTTTTTTTTGCTCCCACTTTATTCTTAGTGACCCAGTGTCTGGTTTTTGACTGTTGTCAAATAGATGTTTTTGTGGGGAGGGTTACTCTTCAAAAGCATGTAGTGCTTTTTCAGAACTAAGTATGGAACTAGGTAATGTGTGAGCAGTGCTTGGTTGAGGGCTAGGCTCAGGCCATCGGGGTTGGGCTGTGGCCGGGACCCGGTCCCTGTGACGGAGTCTGGGGTTGATGACTGTGACTGTTCTCAGCGACCCATAAAGAAACATGAGCTGCCAGTCCTGTGCCGTGTTTGTCACTTCTCCCTTCCTTGTCTCTGTCCCCAGTGCCTGCTTTATTCCTCGCTGTCCTCGATCCACCCCAAGCTCTTCTGATCAAAACCTCACAATGCTGGTGTGATGACAACCCGCTTTTCTTCATCACGATTCACGGGATTTCCGGTCTCGGTCTCAGCCTCCACCCTGCCAGGGGGCCCTGGGTGTCCTCTCTATAGGCCACTGGGACACCCAGGACACAAACCGGAAGACACAGGGCCCCGTGACTAGGGGTCCGATATGATCAAGCCTAACGAGTGGAAGATCCTGAGTTGTGGCATTCTCCCCACCCCGACAGTGTGCTGTGGCCCGTTTGCTACAACATGATCTCCTCCCACCCATGTGCACTGGCTGGGGTCTTCTGCTGCTCCCCTCAGAAGCCTCCTTATCTCTGTCTTCGGGGTTAGGGGTCCCAGGCCCACTGGGAGTCCCACTAGGGCAGTGCTGATCATCTCACAGAATGCTGCCGTCCATCCTGAAGCTGGCTTGGGAGGCTGTTTTAACAAGGCCCAGAGGGAGGTTTCTGGGGAAGCCTGTTGGAGAAGGTTCTGTGTGACATAAACATGGCAGACTGTTTGTAAGAGAAAGTGCTTTGCTGTGGGGCTCCTGGGAACCTGGGGACCTGGGCTGTGCAGCTCCTGCTTTCTGAAGGTAGTGGGGACCTGCACCAGGTAGGGCACACTGGTGGGATGGATCTGCATTGACATATGTGGATTCCCTACATCACCTTCCAATGGCTGCTATGCAGTCAGGGGCAGGTGCAGAGTGACCTTCTGTGTACAGGACAGCCTTGGCTCCAGCTGAAGGTCTGAGGCCTGGAGCTCCAGCAGAGTCTGGTACAAGTCAGTGTCAGAAGCCCAAGGCTGCACTGGAAGCCTGAAGGAACTGGAAAGGACATCCAGAGGCAAAATCGAAGACCGGAGCTCCTCGAAAGAAGCAGGAGAGCAGACTTCCTTCTTTCCCTTTTGATCCCATCCAGGCCACAAGCCTATTGGTTGGTGCAGTCCACATCTGGGGCAGGTCTTCTCCAGGATACATCCACATGTCACTTATCACAGACACACCCAGAGCTGCACTTCCCAATCCGCCAGGCACCTCTGCGTCCATTCCAGTTGACAGTGCCTTCAATGATCACAGGACCCAAGACTTACCCCTCAGCAGTGGAGAGAGCTGATGAAGTCAGCTTTCCAGAGAAACAACTGCCTGGTGTTTTCCATGTGTAGGCACAGGGCACACTGTGCCCCTGACAGCTGTGATCAGCTTCTCAATCCAGGCAGGTGTGGTGGGCATCCAGGGCAGACAGGTGGCCCGTACTTCATGCCTCAGAAGTGGGAGCTCTGCTGCTCGCTGTGCCTGGTTCCTTTTCCTGCCGCTGTGGCCATGGGCTTGGAGCACAGGTCAGGGGGATCCTTTGTGACTTTCCCCCCATGACAGCAGCCAGGTCGCCACTCTGTGCTTACCCTAAGCAAAAAGCCCTCACTGCTCAGGGCTCACGTACAGCCAGGCCCGGGTATCGGGCTTTAGCTGCCTCTTCTGCCCTTCAGGATCCCCTGGAACACTGCTTCACCCGGTGATGGTGCATCTCCGGATCTCTCCTCATCCAGGGGTAAAACAAAAATGCTTGGCAATGGTGCCTCCAGCCTGGGCTTTTCACATGGACCCTCCAGCATGTGAGGTCCCCCTGCAGCCATGCCACTGTCAGCCACTCAGGGCTCCTGAATGCGGGGATAGCATGCCTGGGCTGTCACTTCCATTGCAGAGCTGAGCACAGGAGCGGCACGTGAGCTCGATTCAAGATCCAAGTGAGCGCAACCTCTGCGCATCACCAGATTCACCACAACTCTGTCTACCTGGGGAGTTTGCTCAGATATGCAAGATGTGTGACATGCTGGCTGAGTCCATGGTGATGCCTTCCCTAATCACCTGATCATTCTGACTGGGGCATGGGTTGGCGACCACATCCTATACCTGAGGACCAAGGGCAGGTGACATCACGTGCTGCTGGGCCAAATGTTGGTTGAATGAATAAAGAAAAACTTCTGTTAGGTCTTCAGTTGGTACCTGATATCAGAGAAGGAAGGGCTTGACATCTTTATTTCAAACAAGCTGGCAGCTCACGCTGTATGCGCTGCTGTTCCTCCTCCGTTTGTGTGATGGGAAGAAACCTGTGTGGATTGTGCACTGCTCACACCAGCAGCAGACTTAACTGAGAGTAATTTCAGGGTACTTATGTGGAACCTCAGTTCTTTGTAGACCTCTCCCTATGTGCATGAAAGTGAACTTCTCTTGGTCCTTGGCCCACTGGGCTTTGCAGGCGCCTTGCTGGGACCTGTGCCCCAGGCCTTCCGGGCTCTGTCAGGAGCACATCCAGGTTTTAAACACCTGGGTCCCAGCCATGGGCAGGGACTCAGACCTGGGTCCTCCTTCCAACCTGTACCCTGCTGCCCCTCACGCTGTTGGTTCTGTAGTGTCCACTTCTGGATCTTTACTGTCATTCACTCTGCCTTCGTGGAAAATGGGTGAACAGAAGTGTTTTCAGGGAGGTGGCTGGGGCCTCTCGGGATCAGATCGCACTCTCGGTATCCACAGCTGACCCATCCTAGGAAGCCGGCTTGCCCCAGGTCCTTCTTCCTGTGGAGTTCTTCGCAGGGCCGCCTGGGTTTGCTGGTACTTAGGCGAGGAGCTGTGAATGATGGGAGAAAAGAAGAAGTTGTCAAAGAAAATGTGCTTTGACTGTTTAGCATTTTCCTGTCTGAAGGGTTTCTGGAGTCCCAGGTGTTTAGCGCTGGAGCCCCAAGGCCTCCAGCTATATTTTTCTTTGTTTGCTTTTTTCAGACAGTGTCTTGCTATATAGTCCAGGCTGCCCTTGAAATCACTTGTGGCCCAGGCTGGCCTCAAACTCACGGTGATCCTCCTGCCTCGGCCTCCTGTGTTCGCCGCCACACTCAGCTCCTCCAACGGCACTTGGCTGGGAGATTGGTAGAGGCAGTGAGTCGGAAGTGACTGCCTCAGTGTCCTCGTGGAGACCAGAGTCAGCGGTGAGGACTGAGGAGCCAGGCAGCATCTACCTGCCCCAGCTGTTTCTTCTGCTGAGCTGAGCCTAGAAGAGCTCATTGCTATGAGAAGAGAATCCCCCGAATCACCCAGCTCTCCCACCGGGAGGCTGGGAATGTAGCTCAGTGAGAAGGACCTGAGTTCAGTGTCCCGTGCAACTGAAAGGAAAAAATAAGATGGGCAGTGGTGCATGTTGAAGGCACACACGTAGTCAGGGTCTCTGAGTGCTTCTGGGGCTGCCCTGAGCCCTGCAACAGGCAGGGCAAACCTTTTGCATGAAGCTCTACCAGCAAGGGTCATACATTTCATGGGGCAGGAGGGCCCCAAAGCCTCCCTGTATGGCCTCAGTGAGCTCATTCATCCCGGGTGAGGCAGCACGGGAGCAACTCCCCTCCCTCCGTGCAGCTGCAGGTGAATCTGCTGTCTGTATTTGCAGAAAGTCCCTCAGCACCATTCTCTTCTTTTTTGGAACCCATTTGAGACATCTGAAGAGCTGTGACAACCTGTTTGGTTGTCAACAGGAAACCCAAAGTTGGTGTTTTTCCCCTAATGATTATAAATACTTGAGAAGAAATATGCAAAGAGAATAAATAAAGGCCAGGCTCTCCCTTGTTTCCCCTAAATGAGAATGTTTTCTTCTACAAATTGAGTGGCACAAAGGAAACAGCGCTCAGAAAATCACAGGGCTTCTCGAATAACCTGTTATGGGTGGGCTTTTCGAAGGATGTCGACAACGATTTATTATGAGAAACAAGGTAGTGCAGAGTGAAGTAGATTTCAGAGCACTGAATGCATAAAACACATCCTCAGATCAGGTCTGTTGCAGACATAGCCCTTGTTTAAGGAAATTGTCAGAATTTATTTTAAAAACTGCACAGTGAAATGCTTTCTGTGAGTTTTTAGAGGCACGCTGAAGCTTTGACAAGCTTCTGGCCCTCTCCCACAGTCTCCATCTGGGCACGAGTAAGGACGTCTCACCGCACTTAGCGCTGATCTCGGATTTCTTCCCGACAGAGCACCAGGGCTGAGAGTGGTATAAAGTGCTTTTTCTGTGCTGCCAAAAGCCTGTAAGCACCCGTTTTCAGGCTTGCTGTGTGCATAGTCGTGGACTTTAGTGACCGTAAGATGTATTTCTCCACTCTCTTTACAGATTTGTCTGTGTCATTTTTAGGCATCCTCTTGGGATGGGCCGGCAGATAATTAGACATCAGCTGGGCTGAGGGGTGCTGGAAGGGGTCCAAATAGTACATTTGCAAGTTACAGTTAAGGAAGAAACAAAAACTACAATGTACAGTTCAATGATAGCCAAGACCCCACAGAGCACAGGGAGACCCCACAGAGCACAGGGACACCCCAGGATCATGGGAGGTGCACAGTGCTTGTGGTCACCTGACCACCTGGCTCAGCCCTTAGCTGAGGGCTTCAGGTTCTTTAAAGACCCTCTCACCTCAGCTCAGCCTGGATTAAATTAGAACTTACCTTCAGCAAGTTCCTGACATGATCAAAGCCCCCGAGGAGGCGCTGACCATCTAAAAAGGACCGGGTGACATTTTGCAGTTCCAAAGCAGCCTGTCAGTAAAACGCCCCTAAGCCTCACACGTCCCAGTTCCCAGCCCCCAGGAGTGACTCTTGGGAGCATAAAAAGATGTCTGGATTCAGCTTGGGATAAAGGTCTTTGTGGTATTGTCCACCCTCTTGCTGCAAGGCATAACCCACTCTGTATCTACTTTACAATAAATTCTACCTGTGCTTCTGCACAGCCGTGACTCTGGGCAGAATTCTGTCACCAAGGCCCAGAAGGCCGAGGAGGTGAGGGGCCGGCTTTCTATTCCTTTGGAACCCGGCTTCTCAGGAACAGGATCCTGAGAAGGTTATTTTGGTTAATAGAACATTCTGGTTGGTCTGCCAGCTTATATCAAATGCAGCAAGGCTGGAGTATAGTGTTTCATTTTTATAACAATTTTTCGAGGTAGATAGAGTTACGAGAATTCTTATCAGAAGGTAAACTGAGGCTCTGGAACATGGGATTTTGGGTAATTTACATAAACTTTCTGGGTCTTAGGTTTTTCACTTAGGGTACTGATACCTCCTGAGGAGCTGGGCTAATGTGCCATAATGGATGAGCAGACTGGCCGGCAGGTTTTAGCCACAGAGCAAATGCTTTGTGAGTATTTGAAAGGTGGTGATCCCTGACATTTCCCACAAGGCAGCAGCAGATACTCACCCCCTTTCTGCTGGTCACATCTGGCCTCCTGGGAAGGACGCGGAGGAGGTGTCCACACCTTGCCTGGCTCCAGTCTGCTCCTAACACTGCAG
Organism: Dinomys branickii; assembly: GCA_004027595.1. Taxonomy (NCBI): domain Eukaryota; kingdom Metazoa; phylum Chordata; class Mammalia; order Rodentia; family Dinomyidae; genus Dinomys; species Dinomys branickii. The sequence continues at coordinate 25,788 of PVLD010021469.1, forward strand.
CGTGCTTGAGCTTTAGACTTTGTTTTAGGAGCCTTGCAACTTTTGTCACTGGAGAGGTGTTGCTGCCCACCCTGGAAATACGAAACACTGTCAAGCTTAGCAGCATCTCATTCAGTGGGAATGATATTGGTGATTTCCTGGCAGGCAGGGCAGAATAATATGATTTCACATTTGACTAAGAATGATACTGTGCTATGAATCACCAGGATTTTATGCTGCAGATCCCAGGTTCACTTATTGGGTGAAGCGCTGCTTTATTCCCTCCTGTGCTGTGCCTTGCCTCCAGTCACACTGTTGGCATGGTGATGACTAGCACTTCCTGCTCACACCAGGCACTGTGCTAGGTGTGGATCCCAACTTATAGGGATGTTCTCCCTGCTTAACAGGCACAGAGCTCCAGGACAGCGATGGGCCCTGCAGGTCTGGAGCCCAAGCCTCCAGAGGAAGACCACCAGGGTTCGTGGGTCCGGGTCTCAGCAGGGAGGGTCTGAAGGACAGGGATCTATGAGAACTGTGAACAAAATACACTGGAGACCTGGCCATCGCCATTGCCATGACATCTCTGCACCATGGGCAGCAGTGGGAGAGGAACCAAAAGGTGAATGCTCTGTTGGTTGGGGACTTGGTCACAGGCTGAGGTCCTCCCCTCCTGGGTGGTTCCATGTAGACCTTGGGCAGCAGCACCAGACCAGCAGGAGCCCAGAACAGTGAGGTTGGCCAGGTCCAGGCTCCCAGTCGGTACTGCAGGTCAGCCTCAAACACGACATGGGTTCAGGGTGACACCCAGGGACCTTCCCTAACATCATAGGAGATGAGACCCTTGGACAGGCTGGCTCACTCACAGAGGTGCCTGGCCAGCATTGGCTACCCCTGCAAAGACACTGACTGTGACTTCCACACCTCATATCTGCTAGAACTCAGCTTTTGTATGCTAAGAATCAAGATCAAGCCACACCCCAGCAAGCTACCTGTCTACCTTGGTAAGTCTGGGTGCAGTAGATTTACCAAGAAAGACTCAGGTTTTTGAACTTCAGTGTCTGGTGCCCATCTACTGATGACCACGTGGAAGCTCAGGCTGTATTTGTGCCGTAACTCATGCAGAGGCTGAGCTGCCCGCAGATTGGGTCATCTTCACAGTGACTCTTGACCAAGCACACTAAAATGATTCAGAGGAACATCTCCTCCTCTCCTGGATTTAGAATTATGGCCCTGAATTCCCAGGGCTGATTTTTTTTTTAATTTTTGAAAAACTTTAGTTCTTATTTCAGAGATTTTTTTTTAAAAAAAACCTTACAAATAGAATCTTTTGTTTCAAATGAGATATGATAACTCCAACATAGGAGATATGACTGGAAAACACAGTAAATATTTAAATTTTTAAAAAAGTTATTGCAGTAAAAGACACATTGCCGTGAATCCCCCTCTAAATCCTCCTCCCACTTCAAACACACTTATTCTACCATCCTGGCCACTTTCTGCAGCGGCTCTGGAGTCCTCTTTCCGCAGTGTCTTTGTTTGTGCTGTCCTGGCTGCCTCAGTGTCCTGAGAAAATGCTTCCCTGACGGGGTCATTTTGACTTTGACGAAGAGCCAGAAGTCACCCGGTGCCAGATCCTGTGACTCAGGTGGACGAGGACACAGCATCGTGTTTTCGTGAGCTGCCCTTCCACTGGCTGGCGCTCAGTGGCCGCCCTCACTGTAGTTTTTGATCGCATCCTGTGGCAGCCTCGGACACCGTGTGCAGCTCCGGCCCGAGGAGCCGGCTGGGAGCAGGGCCCTCTGAGGGGCAGGTGTGCCCTCCTGCTCCTCCTCTGCCACCCCAGAGCCTGTGCATCTAGAGTTTCGTCTTCGCCAGTGTGAACGCACCTGCGGGCCAGGACTGTGTTCCCACCGCAGGGGGGAAGGGTTAACAGTGAAACTTTATGCTTGCATAGCTATTAACACACACATGTTGATTTTCCACGTTAAAATATTTTCAGTGTTAAAGCTCATTTTTTAAATTTTGGTTTTAAAATAAATATAGTTTACTCAGTTTCTACAATACCATGAGCTTCCTGTGGCCCTGGGCCAGTGGGTACCCTGCTGATCTGGTCCTCCCAGCTCAGTGACTCCCAGGCAGTCACTGACCCTGGAAGCTGGAGGGGTGTGTGGGTAAGGTAGGAGAACATGGCACATGGTAGGTGGGGGATCAGTGGTCACTACCTGCGATGCTGTCCCTGTCTCGGGGATGGAACCCGAGGCGGTGGGGAAGAGAAAAGAATTGAGATGTGTCCTGGATAATCATGCACGGATAAAAGTGAATTAGGAAAAAGCAATGCGGGGCTGAGCTCGGACCCCAGTGTGAAGGAGGGGTGAGCCCCTTCCCGGAGTGCCATCATGACGCACCAAGCCACCAACCAGGTGTCATGGGAGCACCTGTGGCCGCGGGGAACTCACTTCCCCTTTCTGGTCCCGTCCCAGAGTCAGCGTGTGACAGGCTGCTGTGGCATCCGCTCCTGCTTCCCGCTCCAGCCGCGTGGATGGCCTGGGGAGCGAGCTGCCCCTGCCCAAGCGTTCTCGCACTCCTTTTATCTCTTTATCTGCAGCACTGGGCTTCACTGCAAGGGACCATGTTTGCCAGGCAAGTCGCTGCCACCAAGCCGCACCGTGGCTCCCCGTGCGAGGCTCTGATCAGATCAGCGTGGCCACGGTGAGACCCGTCACCCTTATCATCTGCTCCTGTGGGTGCCGTGGGCTGGGGCACTTTGCCTTCCTGGCTCAGAGGGAAGCTGAGGGCTCCTCCTGGGGAGCAAGCCTTGCCTCCCTGGGTTCCGGAAGCCTGTTCCGTTTGTTTTTTTGAAACAGGGTCTGGCCTTAACTCACTGTGATCCTCCTGCCTTGGCCTCCCTAGTGGCTGGATTACAGGAGAGCACCATCATGCCTGCCCCTGCTCCTTTTTAAAAGAAACATTTTTTGCATGTCATCCCCTACAAACTGTTTCCAGAATTGCTCGGGTCTCCTTTGTCCCCAAGACTTTGTAACATGCTTGAAAGAGATGCGATCCCATTTCCTGTTTTGAGGACCAGGGCTCCGGAAGACACAGCTCTGAGGTCAGGAACTGTCACTTTCATAGAGCCCAGGGTTTATGCTGGTTGAGGGTGAAGCACAGCTAACTTTCTTTATAGGCTTACTTGCTGTCAGGGTGGAGTCAAGTCTCCATGTCCACATCCACATATTAAAGTTCCTGGCTCCCGGACCTCAGCATGGGGCTCACTCTCATGGAAGTAAAGTCTTGAGAAGGCACTCAGGCTACAATGGGCCACTGTTGTCCTGATTCAGAGGGGCATTTGGACACATACCCAACATGGGAGTGCACTGTGTGGGGACAGAGAGACCTGGGAGATGTCCCTGTGGTCAAGAAGCCCCAGAGCTGGCAGTGAGCCACAGGAGCAGGGCAGGAACAGGGCTGGTTACCTGCCACAGCTCAGGGGGACTCACTGTCCCCTTGGTCTCGGACCCTGCAGTCTAGAACCGAGAGACATAAATTCAGCTGTTGACACACCCAGTAAAGTACTCTAGGGCAACTGCAGAAACCTGACATGTTTGTGTACCTTCTGGGCTGAATTCATGATTTATGGGTTTGGAACCTATAATTTTAAAGGACTGAAAAAGCCAACTTTTTGATTTAGAAGTGTGCAGGGCACTCTGCCGAGCAGTCACACCGATGGCCCCGGGACTGGATCGTGCCGGCTGCAGCTTGGCTGTGAGTCCTGCTCTGCCCAAAGCTGGCGGGTGAGGCTCACTGACAGGCTGCGTTCAGGTGTGGTTGGAATGTCACCAGGATGGAAGGGGACCGAGCCACCACTGCAGGTCCCGGAACACTCCTGCTCCCCAAGCTCACGCTGTCATAGTCAGAAGACCGGGGTTGGTGGCACACACTGTCTTCCTGTTTACAGAGCCTGGGACATCTTAGCTTCTGTACTAAAATTGTCATCTTAATTATCTGCCTGGGTTCTAACTTTAGAGCGTCGGCCTCCCTTTAACGTTGTCTTCTGCCCCCTTTGCACCTTTCGAGCTCCCGGAGGTGGCTGTGAGTCACACTCCGAAAGGCATCCTGACTTCCTTTCCCCATCTTTGTATTTTTAGACTGTTTGGTTAAATTAGACTCGGAACTTGTCCCCTCCTCCCTTCTCTCTGAGACCCAGGAGAAAGAAAAACAAGCACACTTCACTTTTACTAAAAATACGCCGGGAAGGCTGCACAGAGAAAGCGCTAGCAGACCAGGAAGACTTCCTTCCGGCTGGAGCCCGCGCCTCCGCGGCAGTCCTGACGCAGCCCAGGGACTGGCTTGCTTGTTTTAAACGAGAGCATATTTGTTTACTTAGGAATTACTATGGAGCGGTTGCATTTGCATTGGGGAGTCGGTGCGTGCCGCATCCTGATCACTTTTACTCCCTTCCAGCCCCCTTCCGACCGCCACAAATCACCCTGTCTCCTGCCACTGCCCCTTTGCTTTGCCCTTTGGACAGCACTGAGAGTTCACCTCCTTCCAGCGCTAGCGGCTGCTCTGGTGGTTAGCTGTGGTGTCGCCGGAAGGAGGCGCCCCAGGGTGGGTTTGGCACAGCTCTGGGTGTGTCTGGATGCTGGGCTCACTGAGGATGGAAGCCCCGCCCCGGATGTGGGCGGCGCAAACCAGTGGGCTTGTAGCCTGGATGGGAGGAAAAGGGGGACACGGGGGAAGCGGTGCTTCTACTTCTGCAGAGGAGCACGGGTCTTCATCATCACCTTTGGACACCTTCTCCAACACTGACCCTGACGCTTCCCAACACAGACCTGCGCGGGACTGTGCAGCGAGCTCCAGATCTTTGACTTTTGACGGGTTCCTCTGCTTTCCAGCGCACAGACGGCCCTTCTGCATCTTCCACACCTGACTCTGCAGGCGGCCCTCGTAAGCCTGCCTTGTAAATCCTTTCTATGCCATACAGTGCCATGTTGGATCGGTTCCTCTAGTGAACCCTCACTGGTAGAGCTGTCATCAGTCACTCACAAAACAACAAACGCTGGTGTGGCTGCTGGGTAAAATGCACTCCTCCACACTGTTGCTGGGAACATTAGCCGGCACAGCCACTGTGGAGATGAGTGTGGAGATTCCTCAAAAAGCTAAAACTGGAAATTTCATTTGACCCAGGTGTATCCTTCTGGGCATCTCCCTGAAAGAGTTGCCATCATTATGCTATAGTGATGCATAGACACCAGCTTTCCGGCAGCACAACTCACGATGGCTAAACTGTGGAAGTGACCTACATGCCCATCAGCAGATGAATAGGTACAGAGACTTTGTTATCACACAGAATGGAGCACTATCCTGTCAGAAAGGAGGGTAAATGTGGGTCATTCACAGGAAAAATGGACCAATCTTTTTTTTTTTTTATTTTAGAAACATAAAAGTACAAAAACATATTGACAAACAGACACCCATTATCATAGAAAATAGTACAATCACAACTAATCTATAGACAAGGTGATATGGTCTCAACAGTAATTGTTGCTTTATCCATTGATATCTTCGAATTGTAGATGTATGGACCCATATACAGAC
>PVLD010021470.1:0-31365 GCA_004027595.1 Dinomys branickii
CAATTCTGGCTGGCCTTGAGCTCACTTTGTAGCCCAAGCTGGCCTCAAACTTGCAATGACCCTCCTGCCTCAGCCTCCCAACACGCAAGTCCAGAAAAACATAGCTCCTTTGTAATAACAGGTGTTATGAAATATATATAGGCTTCCTAAAATGGTGGCATTTCCTTTATTAGCTTATCTATAACATAAATGATTTTCCTTTTTTTAAAAAAAATTCTGAAGGCTAAGGCAGTCATTTAAGGAATTTTGTTTTTTCTTTTATTTAAGGAATTTTGAAGCATCACTTCTGAATAATGGCCTAACCTGGGCTGGTGATGTAGACCTGTAGTCCTGCTGAATCAGTAGGGCAGCTTGAGCCTAGGTTTGGACCAGCTTGGGTAACACAGTAAGACCCCCCATCTCAAAACAAACAAAAATGAAAAAACATAGCTGGGCCTGGTGGCACATGCCTGTAATCCCAGCACTCAGGAGGCTGAGGCAAAAGGATCACCAGAAGTTCGAGGCCAGTCCAGGCTACATGCAGTGAGTTGAAGGCCAGCCTGAGCTTTACAGGGTGAGTTTTGTTTTGCAACAGTGAGATCCTGTCTCAAAACAAAAATCAGTACAGGAAGAAAAAGACAGAAACAATGGCCTGACTCTCATAGAACCAAGATTATTATGCTATCACTACACAGGAAAGAGAAACAAGTAGCTTTACATGACATACCCTGCTTCCTGTATGTCTTCTACGGTTAGACATTGGTGAGTGACTTCGGCTCCTTCGCCGCCGGTATTCTGGGGTATAGGACCTACTTCGAGAGCGTCTTCTATGCGAATGAGAATGGGATCTGGATCGAGTGTAACGTCTATGAGAATGCCTCCTTGACCTTGACCTTTGAGAGAAATAAGTTTAGGTAACAAAACCTGCAACACCTAGCAGTCTTCTTTATTCCAAGGATGTACACATATATTCGTGCCTCTCCATAGCTCCTCTGTCCTTCTTTGTATATTGGAGATCAAACAAGCACTCTACCATGGAGAATATTCCCCCTCTGTCCTTTTTCTTTTCTAAGAAAAAAGTATTCTTGCCAGGTGTGGTGGCACACCCCTATAATCCCAGCACTCTGAGAGGCTGAGGCAGGAGGATCATTGTGAGTTCGAGACCCACCTCGGCTACAAAGTGAGATCAAGGCCAGCCTGAACTGCACAGTGAGACCCTGCCTCAAAAAAAAAAGGACAAAAACAAAAGTATTCTTTGTCTTATTCTCTGTATAGTATCTTATTCTCACTACAGCCATCCTTCTTGTTCTCAGTCTGTTCTTTTAACATTCACTCCTTCCACCTTATAAACATGTTAAAGCTCTACTTTCTTTAAAAAACTAAAGCAAAATAGTACCATTGCCACAATAAAATTTAATTCTTGTAATCTTCTTCATATAGTTCTATATTCCTCTGAATAGAAATATTAGCTATAGATTCACTGCTAATCATTAGTTCCTTTCCCATCTTTCTTTAGTTTGCTGCAATCCACTATTTGCTAAGTTAATTCATCAGCAACATAAATATCCATCCATTTAATAGGTACTTTTTGGCCTTTACAATTAATCAAAATTTTAAAAATAATTTTACCATTCATTCTTAATTAAACTCAGAGACTACTGGTAGTGATTTTAGTCATAGAAAATAACTTCTATGAGGCAGTCAATACATGTTATAAATTCTAAGGGCCACAAAGCTTAAAACAAGCAAAAAGACCAAGAGGGAAGAGAATAAAACTAATGAAGGCAGATTATAAAACAAAAGGCAACAAGCGATACAGCTGGGAGATTTAACAGCATTTGCTGGGTAGACAGGAAGACGTGCTCTAGGAATAGCAAAAGTTCTTTGGCAAGAGGACAGGGAGAGAGTCAGGTGTTGGCGGTACACTCCTGTAATCTCAGCTACTTGAGAGGCTGTGGTGAGAGGATCCCAACCAAGTTCCAGGACAGCCTGGGCTACTCAGAGAAATCCCACCTCAAAGCAATAACCAAAAAAAAGGGGAGGGGGCGTGGGGGTTGGGAGTATAGCTCAGTGGCAGAGCACTTGCCTAACATGCATGAAGGCATCACAAAAAACAAAACAAAACAAAAAAAAACATGACCACAGGAAATCTGGAAGGAATGAGGATATTTAGAAACTAGGTAGTTAAGTATTGAGATTAACACTGTACTTTTTGTTTTGACAGTATTAGTGATTGAACCCAGGGCCTTGCACAGGATAAGTAAGTGCTCTACCCATGAGCTGAACTATGCCCCCACTCCCGGCCAATTCTGAGACTAGGTCACATAAATTGCCCACACTTGGTCTTGAATTTGCAATCCCCTGCCTCAGTTTCCTAAGCACCTGGGATTAACAGTTGTGCAAATTTTTGACAAGGTAAAGGTTTCTGAGAGGGAAAGAAAATCGTAAGTGGTGGTATATATGAAGAAAACTTGGGTTTGTGCAATGCACCAAATAGGACAGTCCCCATTTTCTTCAGTGGTACTAATTTATAGCCCAACTGCTACTTAAAATGTCATTTCTTACTTTTAAATAGGAATGAAAGTGAGACATTTAAAATACTCCCAGAACTACCTTTTCCTCAGGTCAGTGACAAACATGGGAAAAAATTAAGAGGAAGAGAATAACAAGTATGCACGCACAGGAGCTGGGGATATAGCTCAGTGGAATAAGCGCCTGCCTAGCAAGCGCAGTGTCCTGAGTTCGATCCCCAGTACCGCCAAAAAAACAAACAAACAAACAAAAAAACAAGTATGCACGCACAATACAAGGTAAAAACATGCTCATTTCCTATTTCTGCACCCAAATTCTATCCAGTATCCTGCACATACTGGATTTAATATTTGAATGGTCACTAAGTAAAGCATGGACTGGATCTTGGGTTTAATAGAGAAAACACTATCACTGTGAACCTCAAGAGATATACAGCCTTTGACTCTTCTCCTTTGCAAGCAGATTCTATTCGAAGACATTTCATTTCTAGGTTTTTCTTTCCTTTTTGAGACAGGGTCTCACTATGCAGCTCAGGCTGACCTTGAACTAGCTTTGTAGCCTAGGCCAGTCTCAAACTCACAACAATCCTCCTGCCTCAGCCTCCTGAGTGTTGGCATTATGGGTGTGCATCACCAAGCCTGGCTCGTTTCCAAGTTTGTTTATTTTATTTTTGTTATTGGGGATGGAACTCAGACTTGTTGCACTAAGCTACAATCCTAGCCCTTTAAGGGAATACGGTACATTCCCAGTCCTTTCCTTCCTTCCTTCCCTCCCTTCATTTATTTAAGAAAGTATTTTTCGAGACACGGTCTTGCTATGCAATTGAGGCTGGACTTGACCTTAGTGATCCTCCTGTCTCAGCTTGCTGAGTGCTGGGATTACAAGTGAGAGCTGCTAGGTCCAGCCTATTTATTTAAATTTTGAGACAGGATCTCATTAAGTTATCTAGGCTGTGCTACAACTTGTGATCTTCTTGCCTCTGTCTCCTAAAGTGGTTATGAGTGTCTGCTACATTTGGCACTCTCCAGGCTTTTAAAAATTTTTGCTGCACCCAAGTATACCCAGGCTATTTGATAACAGTGAATCATGCACTGCATCACTTAAATTTTTGCTGCTAGGCATCTACGTGACCAGTGCCACTTTGGGGGTTTTTCTTCTCTCCATTTTACATCTGACCAGAGTTCCAACGCCAATATAAGTTAAAACCTTCTGATAAAGGATATATGGAATATAAACCTTAAAATTTTCTTCATTATTAGTCAGACAAGGCACATGCCTGTAGTATCAGCACTTGGGAGGCAGAGGTAGGAAGACTGCAAGGCAAGCCAACTATATAGTGACCAGTATGAACTACAGAAGGCCCTATCTCCGAAAAAACAAAATTACCACAAGCAATTAGTGCAAACTAGTACAATGTATCTTATCGACATTTCTTACTAAATTACAGATGTCTCTGACACAGAAAACTGTTTTTTTGTTGTACAAACATTGCTGGCATAAAGTCAAACACTAACTCTCAAATGCCACATACATTTAAATCAACCCATACATATTTAACTTATATCAAAAGCTATGGTAGTATCCAAAAGATTAACTGTACTCAAAGATGATTTTAATCAAAGCATTTATCTAGAATATATTATTCATTACTAAGTTCTGCAACCTGAGACCGTCTTAATTTGAACCTTTGGTAGACATTTCTACACAAAATACAGTCTAACAGAGAGATCTGACAAAACTCATTTGCTGGGAAAACAACATATAAAAGCATTTAAAGTATTACTTTAAGGACACTTACCGGGATTTGGATCTTGATCGAGAATGGGATTCAGAGTGTTTGGAAACCCTCGATGGACTACGAGATCCTGACCTGCTCTCCGATTTTACACGAGCAGGAGTTCCAGTTGGAGATTTTGACTGAGAGCGAGACTCCTAACAAAGAAGACAGTATTACAAATGGCACTGGTCACGTAGATGCCTAACACCTAACATTTAAAGTACCGTAATTATTTATATTGATTGCTCCTGAAAAACAAATGGTTAGGCAATACCCTCCAGAAAAAAATTTCAGCTCATTAATAGCCCATTGTTAATACTGCTAACTGTCCTCAATAATTCCCTACTTGAACCAGATCACCAATTCTCTATTAACTAAGTAATCATGCAAATTCATCTACAACTTGATCATACAGACACTGGAACATAAACCATACATTTACTTAACCTAGGACCCATTCATTCTTCCAGATTCTTTTAATTCTACTTCACTCTTGCTTTCTACTTCTCTTCATTCTTCATTTTTTCATTTTTCATACTTCGTGTATTCTTCCCCAATTCAAACAATTCAAAATAGCCTTAAAAAAATATTCAAGTGCTTCTATCTGACCAATCTTCTGTTCAATTTTTTCCCCCATTCAATTTTAATTTTCTGATCTTTAATACTTTTCATTAGCCTTCTTTTATCTTGATTTATCTTCCACATTCTTGGAAAAAACTCTTCAATTTCTTCACGAACATTAACCTTAATGGAAAAAGAACATTTAGTATATTTAAGCACGTGGGGATTATAAAACTCTGCTGGAGTTCAGAATGTTATCTACCAAATGGAAAAACCAGCAGGTAAAGTGCAAATCACTAGTTTATTTTTTTAAAAAACAATTTAATAGTTTTTAAAATTGCTCAATAGTGTAGTTTCTAACAAGAGAATTTATTGAATTTCTCTATTTTTCCCCATATTCTTTACCCTCCTCCCCTTTCATGTTTCATTCTTTTTCCTAAAATGTAAACAATATACTTAATTCGAACATAAATCTAATATGAACTGCATCCCCCCACCTAAGTGTTACGTTTTCACTACTGTATGACCTAAAGATTCTTACTGATCTCAGAATAAGCTTTGAGCTTTAACTAAGTCATGCTAAGAAACCAAGATATAATTAAAACAAAGCATCCCAGCCAAAACAGTTGTACACACCTATCTAAACTGAGATATATTACCCAAAATAAAAGACTCAAAAAAAATAAACTCATATAGCACACATGCCACAGATCAAAATTAGATTAGCAAAATTAACAGTCCCTCCCAATACTTTATTGGACCACTTTTCTTTGCTTAATCAGACTTAGCCAGAAAGCTATCTTCTGAAAACTAAGGGGAAGCACAGATTTTTTTTTAACATTTCCCTCTGACTTGTATTATTATTACACACACACACACACACACACACACACACACACACACGCACACTTTAGTGATTGTATTTCCTACAGCAAAATTGATTTCTGAAAAAGTTGAGTATAAATCAAAACTTTCAGAATATTATTTGTAACTGATTAAAGGCTTGCTTGACAGATCTGATAAACTTATAACCAAAACAGAATGGACAATTTCTCCATTAAAACCTTATTAATGTCAGCAATTATCTCAACTTCACAGCAGTAATTTTACACATTTTCATTTATGTCATAAGACTATCACACAACTTTAAAAAATTTCAAGTTTTAATTACAAAATACTTATTAAAAGTTGTAATAATGCTGGTAGGCCTATCCAATTTTAAGATTAAAACAAAATAGTTGGCTACTCCAGTATTTCACCATATCTTAGATTACTTGTCAAATGCTTGGACAGATGCCTGAAGCAGTACTTTCAATACTTAAAAAAAAAAAAAGAAAAAAGAAAAAAGAAAAGAAAGACTGGTGCAGCATTCATTTACGCTACTGTTGAACAGCAGTGGCTGGAAAAGTATCTATGAACATTACCACAGCCTTTGCTTTATATAAAAAAATGCTTTGGTGTGAAACCTTTAATTTTAGGAAATAAAAATAATGTTAAAAGCCTAAAATTTACTTTTCCCCTCATCTTGCTAAAGACTTCCCCCCACCTTGCTAAACACTGGGCTGGAATTGCCTCCTACAATGGAAAACTTACTATACATGTTTATCTCTCTCCAGTACTAAGGACTGACTGGGCCCAGGATTTTGCATTGGACCATATGACCAGCATTTTTTTTGAATTTCTGATACTGAGGCAGAGTCTCACTGAATTGCCCAGGCTGTGCCTGAACTTGGTATCCTTTTTGCCTCAGTCAGAGTACTAGGATTACAGGTGTGTCACCATGGGCTGGCTCTGGATGTCTTTAAGACATCCCAATTTAAACAGGTTTGGCTTTTATTATCCAAGGTGTCACAAATACCTAATCTTTGTCCTTCTATCACCAGATCTGAATCTCAATGAATTTCTTTCCAGAATTACTCAAGGTTAAGGAAAGCCTACTTTGCTTTCTTTAATTTCTAGATCCTATACCTGTCAGTAAAATTAAAAGAATAAGCTACCATATAATTCTTCAGAAGTATTTTACTATCATACCAAAATAAGGCCCATCCTCGTAAGAGCTCTACACAAAAGGTGGTCATATTTACCATTTTAAAGTAACCTATTTTACAAACATGGCTACCAAATAAATGACATTTTCACTGAACTCTGCATTAAAAACCAGGTTACGACTTGAAAGACATGCTAGATAATACTGCTGACCTGTCTTTTTTGAGCAGAGTCTTGCTATGCAGTTTAGGCTGGCCTTGAGCTCACACCAATCCTCCTGCCTCAGCCTCCCCAGTGGTGGGATCACAGGTGTGCACCACCACGCCCAGCTGACCTGTCTTCATTATGAAAAGATTTCAACTATTCAGTTTCTGAGACTGGATCTCAGTCACCCAGGCTGATCCTGAATTTATGGGCTCATGCGATTTCCTGTCTCAGCTTCCCAAATAGGAATATGCCACCATGTGTACTTAATTTAACTTTTTTTTTTTTTTTAAGTGGTACCGGGGATTGAACTCAGGACCTTGTCAGGCAAGCGCTTATTCCACTGAGCTATATCCCCAGTCCCCTAACTCTTTAAAGATGGCATTCAGGAATATACAACCAAATTGCAAACAAAAAAAAAAATTAAAGGGAAAGAAGTGGTCCCTGCCTTGTTTTCACTAGAATACTAACCTGTTCTTAAAACTGTCTTGTCAAATTATAAATTCCTCAGCAACGTGTCCTCTATATCCAATAACCATTAAAAACACATTGCTTCAGTAAAATGGGCAGATTAATGAGTCCACCAAACTACTATTAGGTTTTTTGGTGGTACCTGAGATTGAACACAAGGCCTATACTGAGCTACACCCCAGCCTTTTATTGTTTTTTTTTGTTTTGTTTTTAAAGACAGGGTCATGCTATGTAGCCCAAGCCAGCCTTGACCTCTCAGCAATCCTCCTGCCTCAGCTTCTCAGGCACCGGGATTACAAGTTTGCACCACCACTCTTGGCTATCAGGCTTATTAATAGCACAGATTTTAACAGCAATCAATGGGCTTCTAGTCTAACTTACATACTACAAATCAAAAGCCAGGCAGAAAGTTCTCACAGCATAACTCATTTAAACAGGTTTGTTGTTTTCTGTTACACTTATACACACACAGTAGCAGAACATGAATTCCTACACTAAGCAGTAACTGCAGTCTTTAATGCAATCATTATAGACGACAAATTCATGGGGCTGGGGATATAGCTCAGCAGAATAAGCGCTTGCCTAGCAAGCGCAGGGTCCTGAGTTCAATCCCCAGTACCTCAAAAAAAAAAAAAAAAAAAGATGACAAATTCCGACAATATACACATACTTTGTATTTAATACTAATTAAAATAAAACCAAAACCCCAAACAACAAAAAACCAACGTAAGTGCTATTCTATATATATACAGTGGGTCCTTGACTTACAAAATCAATTCATTCCAGGGGGCTGGTTGTAACAAGTTGTCAACAGAAGTCTCAGGCTCCTCTACAGAGCCTTCAACATCTCTCTCCTGTATACAGGCAGATCTCAGTGTCCCTAGAGAGACACTGGCCCAGGATCTCTCAATTAACCCCATACAGGAAAGGATGTTGTAATGTTCCTTCCAGAACTCTTTAAGGGTTAAATCTGTATCTGGGACCATCTGGAAGCACAAGTGGCGGGCATTCAGGTCATAACTGAAGACTTTGGTCATAAGTTAAAACTAAAATTCCAGTCACAACCCAATTTGTTCACGTCAGGCCAGTCATAACTCCAAGGGTCCACTGTAATCCAGTCCCATTTATCTGTTAAGGCCAGGCAAATTCTATGCCAGATAAATACGCCAAACTTACACAAACTCTATATAAAAATAAGCTTGTAAAACTTCCTAAATTCTCTACTACTTTTAAAAGTGGAAATTTCCACTAAAATATACTAGCTAATTTAAATTGTGTCCCCAAAGAGGAAAGAATGTACTTAAGATTACCTAAATATCTGACGCTATTTATCACACTATAGACATTATCTTTTAGGACTTAAAAAAATCTTTTGTGTGTACTCAATTCTATTTTTCTGTTTATAGAATAACAATTCTGCCTCCTTCCTCTTGAGTATGATAGACGTATTTCTTTTGTAGACTGTTAGGCTGATAAAAAATACTTCCAGTCAGTCTTTTCTTAAATCTAACTAGTATGAGAGCAAGCCTTTAGAAAGAAAAAATGATTGCTCACAGCATTAATTTCAAACCAGGTGTGGTGGTGCAAACCTATAATGCCAGCACTTGGGAGGCTGAGACCAGCATGGGCTACTGGTGTTTAACTATAAGCCAGTTCAACACCAACTTGCATTACATAGTGAGACCCCCATCTTAAAAAGAAGAAAAAAAATTCAAACAAGAATTTCTCTCCTTTAAAGACCATAACTGTTTGCTTCACTTTGTTAAAGTGGTGTCTATCTGCAAAGACCCACAGACATTCTGGAAATTACGATTTAGAAATTGGCACTTACAAGCAAGTTTAAATTCATACCATAATTGTGAAGTCACCTGTAGAATTTATAATCTGTATAAATCTTAAATATGCTTCATAAATCTGCTAGTGTATGTATCATGACAAAGAAAACAAATTTGAGACAGAGTTGTCGTATGTTGTTCAGGCTGGCCTTGAACTCACTATGTAGCCCAGAATGGCCTGATAACTCATTATAGATAGTCCTACATCTGCATCCTGTACTGCCACACCTGGCTTTCCCCCCTTAGAACATGAAACTGAACTCAGGGCATTTGTAGTAAGCTGTATCTCAGCTTTCAAAACGTTTCTGAGACAGGGTTTTTCTTGCTAAAGTTATTAAATTTCCCAAAGTGGGCTCAAACCTGCAGTTCTCTTGCCATAGCTTCCCAGATTGCTGGGATTACAGCCATGTACCACTATGTTTCCAAGTGAATTGTAATGCTCAAAAAGCTAGTGTGTAAGTGATTTCAAAGGTACAAAAAAACCAAGATTATATCATCAAAAATGGATTAGCTATATCAAAAGCCAAAAAACAGCAACTAAACCAAATTACCAAGACCTATTTACAGCATTTGCTTATACTCTCATCTACTGGTGTCTTGGGAGTATTTATCAATCTTAACGTTAAATGGCAGGGCTCTGGTTTCAATGAAAAAAAAAACTATTCTCAGGTAGGTCCTGCTTATTCATACTGATACATTGTGTCAACTTGGGGAATCTGGAGGTTTAACTAATGAGTGATTCAGCAATGTTAAATGGCAGGGCTCTGGTTTCAATGAAAAAAACTATTCTCAGGTAGGTCCTGCTTGTTCATACTGTTATGGGTTCATACATTGTGTCAACTTGGGGAATCTGGAGGTTTAACTAATGAGTGATTCAGCAGGAAGCTGGGGTGCTTACTTTGTAAACATCCTGAGCCTGTGGAAGAGGAGGGCATGGATATTGTTTGAGAGGTTCACAACCCCTGGGTGGAGGTAGGCTGTTTACAATGTAGGACAGAAAAGGAGGCTTCTTGCAGCCATTCTGCCCTTTTGCTTGTGGTTTTTGCTGTGCTCTGCTGCCCTGAACAGTTTGCCTTCTGCCTTGAGCCAATCTGCCTCTGAACCAGCCAAGTATGGACTGAAACCTCCACAAACTGTAAGCTTTTAACCTTTCCTTCCTTCATTCTGGGCTTTGGGTATTTTGTCTCAGCAACGAGAGAAAAGTAACCAAGACAGATTTTGGTACCAGTGGAGTGGGGTTGTTTTTGTGACTATACCTGACAATGTGGTTCAAGAGCCTTTGGAAATGGCTTGTGGGAAGTTTGGGAAGGTTCAGAGATGTCGCCTGAAAGGGACGTGCTGCAACGCCTTCGGCTGTTTTGTTCGGGAGATTCTAGTCAGAGCTCGGAAGACCAGAGGCTGATAGAAATGCTGCCGGTAAAGACCGGGTTTGGAAGGTTTCTGATGGGAAGGACTGCATTGGCTGTTGGACTCCAAATGATGTATGTTATGGCTTGGCAGAAAGTTTGTCTGCATTTTGCTCGTGTCCAGAGACTGCCTAAGACTGAGATTAAGGGCGGCAGCGAACTGATTAATCTGGCAAAAGAAATTTCAAGGCAGTCAAATGTTGGGGCAGTGGCATGGCTATTATTGGGGGCTTTTAGCCAGATTTATATAGACAATCAAAAGCAAAGATCCCAGCAGGATGATTTAAAATGTTGTGAGTTTGGCCAGAAAGGAAGCTCGAGTAAAGCTATGGATTACAAAGATAAGGCTGAGGAGATCTCTATTGCTGAGAAGGAACAAGAGAATGGAAAAGATGGCCTGCGGGCATCACAAGCAGCAAGTCTCCACCCTTTGCTGCCTCAAAACTGTAAAGGTGAGAGACCTTGCCTTGAGAAGGAAGCTAAAAAGCACCAGATTCCAGAATGGGTGTGGCAGCAGCACCAGATTCCAGAATGGAGGCAGCGTAGAGAATTTGTTCCTCAGAATTGGATTCAGTGTGCCCAGCGATCCAGGCACTTGACCCCTATGGCCAAGAGAGAGAAGAGAGAAAAGTTTGGCTACTGCTCCAGGTGGCAGCAGGCCTTGGCATCATCCACGTGGCCCTGGCTTTAGGTGCAAGGAAAATGCAAGAGTTCTGAGGTTAAAGAGGCTTCCACCCAGATTTCAGAAGGCCTGCAAGGCCAGGCAGTGTTCCCCTGAGAGGGCAATATGTGAGGCTGTGAGTGTGAAGCAGAAGGTGTATGGGAGACCTCAGAAGTTTAGAAAAGCCAGGAACATGGATCAGCCGAGGAAACCCGCAAGGAAGGAGCAAAGTGGGCCTAAGAGAGAAGCCATGGAGGCTGTAATCACCAGAAGTGCCTTAGGGGTGGACTCATGCAAGCCCTTTGGATCTCACAACCTGCCACAAGTTGCTTCAGATGCTGGATGTGGAATTACAGGACACAATGTTAGCCCTGCTGGATTTTGGAACTGCTTTGGTCCCAATGCTCTATATTACCCTGTTGGTGCCTTTTGGAATGGTAATGTTTATTTTGTGCCTTTAAATATTGGAAGGGTTTAATTTTTGTTTGTACAAGGCAAAATATTATGGTTGTAATATAAGCATTCTTTGTATCTGGAAACTGGTTTAAAGAAATGTGTCTGATTCCCAAGTTGACAAGGGGTGGAATGTTATGGTTGATACATTGTGTCAACTTGGGGGATCTGGAGGTTTAACTAATGAGTGATTCAGCAGGAAGCTGGGGTGCTTACTTTGTAAACATCCTGAGCCTGTGGAAGAGGAGGGCATGGATATTGTTTGAGAGGTTCACAACCCCTGGGTGGAGGTAGGCTGTTTACAATGTAGGACAGAAAAGGAGGCTTCTTGCAGCCCTTCTGCCCTTTTGCTTGTGGTTTTTGCTGTGCTCTGCTGCCCTGAACAGTTTGCCCTCTGCCTTGAGCCACTCTGCCTCTGAACCAGCCAAGTATGGACTGAAACCTACACAAACTGTAAGCTTTTAACCTTTCCTTCCTTCATTCTGGGCTTTGGGTATTTTGTCTCAGCAACGAGAGAAAAGTAACAAGACACATACCTTTAGTGAATAGCACAACACAATAAAGATTACATACAAGTATATATTACAGTATTATCAAGGGGGAAGGAGGAACCACATTTCTTTCAGTATTTTCTCAACTTTTCTACAGTGTTTCCAATCTCTTTCTCATCTGTTATTATTTTTTAAATCTCCACTTCTGTCCTGCTAAATGTTTGGACATGTGAATAAATAACAATCAGTATTAATTCACTTAGCATGGGGGGATACACACCTTTTACAAAGGTCCCATGGATAGGGGATACTTAACCACCCACTGATACTATCAAAGGCTTTTCAATCAGGCAGATTCTAGGAAACCACTTAGAGTGATTATTTCTATCATTTTACACTTGTTACACAAGGGATACCACAAGGTAAGTAAGTTGAGTTCATTTACAAAAGTCCATAGACAAAATTTATTTTTTTAAGAAAAATCATCCCTAAGTATTTAAATCTTTTGATATTCTTTTAGAAGTCAAGGCTCTATTCTCATTTTTAAAATGGTACAAAGCATAGAATCTAAAACAGATCTGTAAAATTTTAGGTATAGTCATCGTGGGTATAATTACTTAGAGTGCTTCTTTTCAAAACCATTTTATATTGAGCAAATTAGTGCTCTTCTCCAAAAGAATCTCAAATTTACAAATTTGAACTTTATCATTATTTCCTGCCATGTGTAGTGGCACACACCTGCAACTCCAGCCCTTTGGAGGTCAAGTCAGAAAGATCAAGAGTTCAAAGCCAGCTTGGCTACAGGTTGAGTTTGAGGCTAGCCTCCACTACACGTGAGACCTTGTCTCAAAACAAAAACAACATTTTTCCTTTAATTTGCAAACTCTGCTTGAATGAGTGAGGGAATGAATGAGAAACAATTTTAAAATGGGAAAAATGACAGTATTCAACTTTAGGAAAATAAACTAAACCCAAGGTAATACTCAGGTTTAATGCTATCCCTACTCCAAGAAAGGGAAACTTCACCCATATAATAGCTTGATTTAATGATGTATGAAATTAAACTGAAGATGAGCACAGTACTATGACATCACTCGTTTTTGTTTTCTGCAATGGGGGTGGGATTGAACTCAGGGCCATTACACTTAGCTACATCCCTAGCCCTCTTAAAATTTGTTTTGAGACAAAGACTTGTGCCCTACCACACTTGAATCCATATTACTTCCATTTTTTTGTTATTGATTTTTTTTTTTTTTTTTTTAAACAGGGTCACGCTATGTAATCTAGGCTTATCTTGAACTCACTATGGAGCTCAGGGTGGCCTCCATAGTGCCGAGCCTTTAGGATTACAGGTGTGCCCTACCACACCTGGAACCATATTACTTATAGTTTTAACAACCACCTTTCAGTTCCAAATTAGTACTGATAAATTTATTTTCCTTTTCTTGTATCATTCAACCATCTATTAAAGAGGGGGAAGACCTTTAGAAATTTTGTTGGAGCTGGAGGTAGTAGTACTGGTGTTTGAACCTTTGAAGCCTTTGCATTGAGCTACATCCCCAGCCTTTTGAATTTTTTATTTTGAGACAGGGTCTTGCTGAGTCAATAAATCACACAAGATGGAAAACTTGTGCCTTCTCGTGCCTCAACGTTCCTCAGTGCTGGGGATTACAAGCATCTATCACTCAAATCTTTTAAAAATATGCCAGCTAGTCAAGAATCCTCAACAAGCCTTGCAAGGCAGACAAGCAGCAGCAGCACAACAAAGCACATTACAAAGTTTAATTTCCATTCTTCTTAATATGTATCTGTCTTTTTATTTGGGTTTTTGAGACAGGATCTCACTCTGTAGTTCAGCTGGGCCTTAAACTCACTATGTAGCCCAGGCTGGCTTGAAACTCCCTGTGATCCTCTTGCTTGAGCCTCCAAAATGCTGGCCACCATGCTTAGCCTCCTTAAATCTTTTATGTAAAGGCACTACAATTTCTTTGAGATCAAAATCCTAATTTTAGCTGAAGCTGTATGAAGCAAAACGACCCCAGACAGGGCCGCACTGTGTAGTTTAGGCTGGCCTTGAACTTCCTATATCATATATAGCCCAGCCTGGCCTCAAAAACTCATGGCGATCCTCCTGCCTCAAGCTCCCAAGTACTAGGATTACAGGTGTGAACTACCACACCAGGCAACAATTACTTTTGAACATGACACACAAAACCACACAAGTGCCCAATTTATCCCCAGCTCCAAAGGACATTTCCACTTACGGCATTTGTTAACTTGATCTGTATTCCAAACTGCTTAGAACACCTAGCCAAAATAAAAAACACTCCTAGCTACAGCTAGCTCTTGAAACGCTGAGTTTCAACTCATCTTATCTAAACAGAATTCAGCAAATTATCTTTTCTTCCCTTAAATTCTTTTAGTCTATCTAGTTCTTTAACAAGAGACATTAAGATGGAAAATATAGCTTTGTTAACTGCTTTTTAGCAAATTCCATTAATGGCTCTGAGACACAAGGGCGCTGTGCTCTTCGCAAAAGTAATAAAAATACATACAGCATAGTGTGGACTAGAACTTTCCTCAGATTCCTGGCTGTATGGTTTTCTGAGTCTCAGTATTTAATTTTTAAATTGCAAGATTATAATGAGCTGCAAGTCAGAAAATGTATCAAAGATGCTAAGGGTGATAAGATCCTAAGATGCTGTAAAAGGAGGCATTATTAGTATTAATGCTGTTTCTTCAATGTTTTGTAGCTTTTAGAATGTTTCCATCTAATTCTAAATACTTTTTTTTCCTTACTGAGATGGTATTCATATGGACCCCATTATATACCGTAGATAAATGGTAACATAGTTCAAATGCCAACTTAATATACTGGAGGCAATCTCTCACTAAAGAATTCCCACAAAGGGAAAACCCCAAAACTAGTTTGTTAATCTCCAAAAACACTTCTGGTAGCCCTTACATTTGGGTATTGACCTGTCAATGTTCTAATTTTAGTAAAAATAAGCTTTAAGCATAACTACTGAAACAGTTCAACACACAGCATTTGAAAATCCTTTTATGTGCCTAAGTTGTTACCTTTAGAGATCTTTAGATTGAAATACAAGAACGTAGAGGTTGTATTAAAATACATCTTATGGGTTACATAAAATGCTGGATTAAGGTCAGCAGAAAAAGTATTTTAAAAAGCAAATGCACTTGAATATTAAATCACTTTAAGAAACAAGTTCACCTCTAGAAAAGCCTCTAGAGTTCTTCTAATTCTTTAACCAATTACAAAGCAAGACAATAACCTCAACCTAAAAAATAAGGGAGTCTGCAAGTACTATCCTGTCTGCTAATTTGATTTACACTGAAATATACTTGGGTAGCACTCGTGGAAAAATATTTTTTATGACAAGAAGTGAAAAAAGGTAACCCCCCTCTTTCCTATGAAATAAGTTGATGCCTAAACAAATTTTAAAAATAGGTGGGAATCTTGTATGATACTTCCTTAGAGAGGTAAGGGGACAATTATCTAGGACTTCCTTCACTAGAGCCAAATTAAAAGGAACTAAAGGAGTCCGTTACTATTATACATCCCACAAACCAAAGCAAGTTTTTTAAAAAAAGCTTTTAAGGTAAACTAAAGATGAATGGATAGAGAAAATTTCTATAACTACCTAAATAAGAAACAGAACTACCATCGAATATTTTAGTGCAGCATCTTAAAAATGTCATTGGGCCAATCAGTAGACTATCCTAAAAAAATAAGCAGGTTCAACTAAGTCCACGGTCCAAATTTACCTTAAAAATCCAATCTTAAATCTATTATTTTTGGGTTTCTATCCCATTATTTTATTTAAAAAAATTTTTTTTTGGTACTGGGAATCCAACTCAGGGCCTCTAGCGTCTACTCGGCAGGCGCTGCGCTGCTGAGCTACATCCTCGGCCCGTTTTCCCATTACTTTATATCCCATTTGCTCGACCTTCTGATTTGACCGAAGGATTTATTATGAATTTTCAAAAAGGACAAATTGATTCCCTCCAGCATACCCCTCCGGCGTTTCCCCTAGTGACTATCCAAACTGCCGGAATGTGCGGCCGGGGGCTTTCGTTTTCTTTGCAGGGTTTTACAGTAAGTAATTAACTTCCACCAATTTCCACCACTAGGCTAACTTCAAAAATAAAACCCAAAACACTCACATCGTTCTAGGATGTGTAGGTCGAGGACGACACATTCTTTTGGGTTTTATATGTATCTGACCCCAAATAATGAAAACTTTCTCCTGAACCCTCTTTCCCGGGGGCGGAGTGGGAAGATACGGCGAGAGCGCCTGCAATTTTTAGGTAAACTTTAAGAGGAGTATAAACTGACTAGCGAATTTGAAGGCTGAGCCATGGAATTCGTTCAGTTACGTAAGACTACAGACAGAGAGTATGCCTTCTTTCTTCCTTTCTTTTTACCGTGGAAACCTGGAAAGGGGTGGTCTGCTTTCAGATGCAAGGTTACAGGAAGGAAAGCATTACAAAATACATAAAAAGAAAAAAAAAAAAAAACCCCAGCATCAAAGAATCAGAAAGAGCAGGCTTTACGGCATCTCCACATTCATTCTAGGAAAGGAGAGCGGGCCGGGGAAGGCTACTCGCGCGGCGCGCCCTCACCGCTCGCGGCTCAGCGCGCTCAGGCGCCGGCGCGGGGGGTCACTGACCACTTCACCGGGCTCGTCCCACCTTGAACCTCAAGGCTTTTCGCCCTGTACAGACGCAACGCCGCCGGTTCCAACAGGGACGCGGCCGCTGACTGCAACAGAGAGCCAAGGAGACACAGGCCCAGCTAGCCTAGCCCCGCGCCGGCGGCTCTCGCCCGGGCATCCCGGCGCCCCGCGCGAAGCTCGGGGGTCGCAGCAACGCCACGGCGGTCAGCACCTACCACCGTCCGGCCGCCGCCTCCCGCCCGGCGCGACGGGGACCCACACCTCGGGGCCGAGATCGGGAAGCCTCGGGGCAGGGGCCGGGAAGGAAGGGGAGACGCCGGAGTCCAGGTACCAGTCCGTCTCCAAAAAAAGCGGGCGGAGGGTTATTCGTAGCGCCCGGGGAAGCAGAGGCACCTAGGAGCCATCTTGGGATGTGAGGAAGGGCTCGCGATGGCTGCGGAGGTTGTTCCCGCGGGCCCCGCAGGACCCCCGCATCCCCCGACCGCGCTCGGCCGGGTGGGACCCGCGCACCGGGCCGCCGCCGAGGACGGTTCCCGCGGCTTTGTACTCACTCTGCCCTCGAAGTTGTTTTCCTCTACATCACTCATGTCGGCCAGGCGCTCCCCAGAACTAGACAAGAGACAAGTTTCGGCTCGAGGGCCGACGACCTAATCACCCCGCTGACTGGACCGTGGGGAGCAGTAAAGAGTCGGCAACAACGGCCGCCCGCTCCACTCCCACTCGGTCGCAGGCTCCGTCAAAATGGCGCCGGAGCCGCCAGAAACCTTCTGGCTTCTCCAGTGCGCGACATAAGGGGCGGGCGTCATGGTGACGTGACGAGGCCCCGCCTCCCGCGAGCTTTTGTATTTGCCCGGTCTGGCGCGGCCCCCACGAGCTTGCGTGTCTTGGGGCCACTCCCTCAAAGCCGACTTGAGGAGCTTAGGCTGCTCTCTAACGCGTGCGTCCTTTTGAAGTTTCGGACTTCAGAGGAGCTTTTAATAACATTTGCCCCTTTCAATATTGCCCACGTGGATTCGCGTGTAAAGGAACAGAAAAAACTGGAAGCGTAATTAAGCAGATCATGTTAATACTTGCCCTTTGTAATGGCGTCGCAGTAATGGGCAGATGGAGCTGAAATGAACAGCCACATTTCTCTGTTCTCTCTCTGTCTCTGTCTCTCTGTCTTTTCTTTCTCTGTCGCTCTCTCTTGGGAATCTCGTGTAGCCAACCTGACCTGGAACTCCCTACGTAGCTCAGGCTCGCCTTGAACTCACGATCCTTCTGCCTTAGCCTTTCCCGTGGTGGGATTATAGGCATGAGCCACGCGGCCACTCGCCCATCTCTAGTCTTTTTAAATAGGTGTTTCCTTAAAACTTGGACAAGACCTCTGAAATCTATCTACTTCAATCCCAGTTATAATTTCTCAGATGACTTTGAGTTTGGATAATGCGAATATATATATATATATATATATACACATATATATATAATGAATCCCAGGTCTTCACACTAAAGTACACCCCCCCCTCCTTTTTCATCTTTTTGAGACAGGATCTCACTATGCAGTTCAGGATGGCTTTGAACTCACTTTGTAGCCCAGGCTGGCCTTAAACTCACAATGATCTTCCTACCTCAGCCTCCTGAGTGCTGGGATTATAGGCGTGAGCCACCACACCCAGCCATCCTAGCCCCCTTTTAAAAAATCTACATATTTTGAGACAGAGTCTTGCTAAACCTATAATTGCCCAGACTGGATCTGAACCATGGATCCTCCTGCCTAAGCCTCCCACAATGATGGTGTTACAGGCAGGCACCATCATGCTGAGTTTTGTGTAATGCAATTTTTTTAAATTTTGAGACAATCTCGTTATGTAGTTAGGATGGCCTTGAATTCTCAGTGATCCTCCTGCCTCAGCCTCCCAAGTGCTGAGATTTCACCACTATGCCCAGCTGTGTAATGCAGTTTGTTAATTGTGTTTTGTTTTGTTCTTGAGATGGGGTCTCGCTATGTAGTTCAGGTTGGCCTTGGACTCACTATGTAGCTCAGGCTGGCCCGAACCCACAGTGACCCTACTACCTTGCCTGAGTGCTGGGATTACAAGTGTGTGCCACCATACCTGGGCTGTAATGCAATTTTAAAAACTAATTTCAGGAGCTGGGGATATAGCTCAGTGGAATAAGTGCCTGCCTGGTAAACACGAGGTTCTGAGTTTGATCTCTGGTATGGCAAGAAAAAAAAAATTCTAAAACCTAATTGCTTCTTTTAAAAATCTTGTTCCCATAGTGCTTTGTGACAATAAAGATGAGCTCTTCAATTATGGTTCAATGTTAGGAAAGCTAATGGAACATTATTGAGAAGATTGCTACCCCTGGGTAGTATGTCAACATTTGACTATGTCTGTCATTGATAAACGTGTATGACGCCTGCTTTTTAAAAAGAAAAGGGCATCAGGTTGATACCATGCACAGCTCTTGCATGTCCAGCCCAACTCTTGAAACTCCAGAGGGAGGACAGTGGAGGATGAAGAAATGATGACAAGACTCAAGATGCCGAAAGCTGAAGTCAGGATCTCTCCTGATGCGAGAAGGGGCTCCCCAACAACTGCAGTGTGGTCTTACTGTGCAGTTCAGACTGGCCGTGAGCTCCCTTTGTAGCCCAGGCTTCTCTCAAACTTGCAACAATCCTCCTGCCTCCCGGTGCACCATCATGCCGCCACGCTCGTGTTTACTTATACAATCAACATAAGAGGATGTTTACAGAGAATCCAAGGGCAGGGTAAGATCTGGAACAGGAAAAACATCTAATCTTCAACAGAACGTCATGCTGTGGTAGTTACTTGGGCAACAAGAGAGGAATTGTCCATATTATCTCAGGCGAAGGCCAAGTCAGTTTGTGCATCACCTCCCTGAGCTGCGTACACTTCTCCTGGGGCCCTGCCAAACTCATGAGAAGCAGTGACCTTGTCTTAGATACCCACAGCACAGAGAGCTTTACTCCCAACAAACTCTGGTCTATTTTAATATGTTAAAAATGAGACCACTTTGGCTATGCAGGACACAAGCCTGCCTGGGAGACTGAGGCAGGAACATTAAAGTTCTAGCCTTGCCTGAGCAATTTAGGAATTTAGTAAGACCCTGTTTCAAAATTTAAAAAGAGGGATATGCTTGGGGATAAAGCTTAGTGTGAAGGCTCTAGATTGGATCCTCAGTACTGAAACAAACAAACAAACAAACCCTGAGACAACCAGAGATGAAATATTGCATACTGTCATACAATAAAAACACCGAACGCCTTGTAAGGAGGATTCTGGGACAAGGTGACTTCAAAGCTAATCAAGACATCTCCAAGCAAAAATTAAAGGGAATGGAAATAGGAAAAACACCAAGAGGAGATGATCTATAGGACAGATAACCTAATCTCTGCACCCATCACAATCAAGGTTGAGGTCAGGGTGGATTATTATGGACTAAGAGTTTCAAAATACAGGATCAAAGACCTTATGACCTTGATTCAAACAAACTTTTGAGACAGCAAAATTTGAGTGAGAACTTGAAATTCAATGCTACTTAGGAATTATTCATCTTATTAGGTATAATTATGGTACAGTGGGTGTATTTAGAGAGAAAAACTTCACTACGCCATCACATATCTGAGATTTGCTTTAAATTATTCCAGGGTGGGTGGAGACCAGAAAATAAACACTGTAAATATGGGGAGAATACTAAACTTTGGTAATGGCTACAAAGAGTTTATTACTCTATTTTTGTGTATTACAAATTTTCCATAGCTGGACGTGGTGGTACACACCTATAATCTCAGCACTCAGGAGGCTAAGACAGGAGGGTCTGTGTGGGTTGGAGGCCAGCCTGGGCTACATAGAGAGTTCAAGGCCAACCTGTGCTACACAGTGAGTCAAGGCCAGCCTTAACTACATAGTGAGACCTTTTCTTAAAAAATGCATATAAAATTGTAAAAATATTTGCCTTCGTTATGATGTGTGTCTGGATGACCCCAAAAGCCTCATGCAGTCATGGGGAGGGCTTTTAGAGTGTATGATTGATCCATGATCCAATGTGGGGATTATGGGTGTGAGAGCTACACCCGCCCTGGGGCGGATGGTTTGCCCAGAAAGAGGCTGCTCCCTGCCACTCCTCCTTTTTGCTCTTACTGCTTTTGCTGTTTTTCCGCCACCATGAACAGCTGCCCTCTGCTGTGTGTCACTCTGTCTTAGAGCCAGCCGAGTATGGACTGATACCTCCAAAAACTGTGAGCTAAACAAACCTTTCCTTCCTTAATTTTGGTATTTTGTCTCAGCGAGAAAAGTAACCGAGACACCTTCACCCAGCTTATCTGAGTTTGAATATCTTATATAACCACAGTATAATCATTAAACCAGGAAACTGACACTTAGTAGTGTTCTCTCTCTCTCTCTCTCTCTCTCTCTCTCTCTGTCTCTCTCTCTCTCTGTCTTTCTTTTGGTAATGGATATTGAAGCCAAGACCTTTGCTCTGAGCTACGTTAACAGCCTATTTTATTTCATTTATTTATTTTATTTACTTTTTAAAAAACATCACAGTTTATTTACAAAGGCCAGTGTGGGAGTTGGGAGAGGCCAGGAAGGAAAGGGCAGACGTCATCTCTGGACTAATTGGCTCCCTTTCCCACTCAGGGCAAAACCCTTGTCTTCGGCCAGGGGGTCCTTGCAGCAGCAGGACCGTGCATCGAGGGAAGGGTAATGCTAGCGTAGAGCAGTGTCCACTTCCAGACTTAAAGCATTATTTACGCCCTCCCCTCCTTCCTCAGAGAGAACTCTGTGTGTTGGGAGTGTAGCTCAGTGTGGTACAGTTCTTGCCTAGCATGTCTGAAACTTTGGGTCATTCTTCAGCACCACACACACACACACACACACACACACACACACACACACAAACCCCAAACAAATAAAACCACTTTCTGACCTAGAAGAAAATAGTAAAGAATTTGAAAGGCCGAGAACTCTGGAGGGAGAAATCTTTCTGCTCTTCCTCAAAGCAATGACAGGAAGGGCGCCAGTCCCAGCCTGACAGCTTTACAAGGGGTTCTACCCTTTCTTCAGTGACAGTGTCCTGAGGCTCAGGAAATCCAGCCCTCCTGGATATACTTGCTCCTGCGCTAGATTGGCCCCTTGACTGGTTGTCTCTGGTGAGAGAGACCAGAGATCTGTGTGTTTTGAGGAGGTGGAGCCAACGTGACTCCTTGTGGGTCGAACTACTTAGTTTCACTGAGCCCATTTCTTCTACTCAGATTCCACTGGCCCCCCCCCGGTACTGGAGATTGAACCGAGGACCTTGGGCTTGCCAAGGCAGGCGCTTATTCTGCTGAGCTACATCCCCAGCCCCTTCCATCGGGCTCTTTATTACTCCTGTGCCAGGCCCAGGCCTAGGTTCCCCTGACAAAAAGAGCTACGAGAGTTTCTACATCTCAGCGGACAATGTGAACTGCAAGCCTTTGCCTCAGGCTGTCTTGCCCATTCCTTGTGTCTCAGAACTCTCAGCCACTCCTCTTGCACACCCGTCTGTACTGGGCTGGCCTCAGGCCTGTTCGTTCCTGTCCAGAGCTCTGTGTTTCAGCTTCCGCTTCAGACAAGAACAGGCATCTCCCACTTTTTCCTCGAAGTCCCAACAGAGGCTGTGAGAAAGTGCTGCGTGGAGTAACTGGAATGGAATTTGAGGAGGAAACCTCAGCCTGTGCCACCTGCCCTCACCTTCACAGTGCAACATTCTAGCTGGGATGGACAGGGGTGGAGCAGAGCTGGGGAGAAGGAGGAGCGTTATCAAAATAAACGTAGGACAAGCTAAGCGTGAGTGGTGCCCGTGAAGACTCTGTCCCAGCCAATCGGAGGGTTGGGGCCTCCTTAGACTCTGCAGTCTCACTGAGAAGCCTGAGGAGTGTGGGTGAGGAGAGGGCCAGCCAGCACAGCTGTGAACACTGTTCAGGGAGCTCTGCTCAGGGAGAGTGGGTGAAAGATTCTGTGAGAGGCAGCAGCAGAATGGAAATCCTCAGAGCCCCAGGGCTAGGACCCACACCTCTGAGACCACCCTGCTGTTTGGGGAGGGTAAGGAAGAGGCAGAGGCGCAGGGTGCAGGGGGCTGGGGCTGACAGAGGCACCAAAGGCTGGCACTAAGTTGAAGAAGAGCCCTGAGGCACGGAACAAGGGATTAGGAGAGCGGGGAGCCCAGCAATCTCTCAGTAGCTGAGCTGATGTCCCCGCTGTGGCAATCGAGGGCCTCAGGTTGGCCTCATGACTGATGCTTCCCATGGAGTTGCGCTGCTCCAGCTGCTGCAGAAATCTTACTTCTGGTGTCTGTGCCTATGAGTTTCCACTTTCAGCCCAAAGCTGGATCATCGGCTACATGAGCTGCTGCTGGGCACAGATGACCCCCTGGGAGGAGATGTGGCTACTGTGGCTGTCGAGGACATGGGGGCCTCAGCTGCAGGCCCAGAGTTGCTGCTTCCTCAGGGTGCTGGGTTGTGGGACACTCCAGAGGGGCAGGACTGGGGATGAGCCCGGGGGCCTTGGTCGTCAGGGTCTGCAGTCCCCGTGGGTCTGGAGTAGCGGCTGCACAGCGTGGGAATTGGTGAGGACAGCAGTGACTTGGAGTTCTACATCTGTTGTAGGAGGAAGGGAGCCATAGGCAGGGCTGGTCCTGCAGCTGGGGCACATTCAGCAGCATCTAAACAGTGAGGTTAGGGTTTGGGGCCAGCCTCTACCCCACGCTGTGCAGTAGGGGGCTGAGATCACATTCTACATCTGCTAGGGGTTCTCAGAGATCCGGAGGAGTGCCTGCATTTCTGGGCTGCTGAATATCCCTGGCTCCAGGACAGCTGCATTGACCCCAAGGGGGTCCCACACTATTGTGTTCACCTGGCTGGTCCCTCATCCTCTGGTGCCCACCCCACTGGACACGGGGACCTGGGAGGTGGGGGCAAGGAGCTCCAGGTGTGAGGGAGGTGCTTTCGATTCTCAGTCTGCAGGAGCTAGAACAAGCTGTCTAGTTTCCTGGCCAGGGAAGAGAAAGGATTATTGCCAAACTGTTCCAAGGCAGCACTGAACAGTGCTGGATTTCTGTGTGCATGGGCAGTGTCTTAGTTACTTTTCTCTCATTGCTGAGACAAAATGCTTGCCACCCATAGTTAAAGGGGGAAAGGTTTATTTAGCTCAGAGTTTGTGCAAGTTTCAGTCCATAGTCAGCTGGACCCGAGGTAGGGTGCCGCATGGCAGATGGGCAACGTTTATGGTGGCAGAATATAGCAAAAGCAGCAAGAATAAGATAAGCCTCCTTCTGTATTCCCCTTTTGTCTTTTTGAGACAGAGTCTCACTATGCCGTTCAGGCTTGGCTTGAGCTCACTTTGTAGCTCAGGCTGGCCTCAAACTCGCAATGATCTACCTGCCTCAGTCTCCTGAGTGCTGGGATTGCAGGTGTGCACCACCACGCCTGGCTTCCGCCCCTTTTCTATTGTATTTTAGACTGCTGGGATTAGGGCAGTGCCAATCCAATCAGTGGACTGATTTAGTTATCACACACCCTTAATCCCAGCATCACACACTCTAGATTCAGCTGCCTCCAAAAAAGCCTAAAATTGCACGAGGCATCTGGGGGTACATCTAGACACAAACTGTAACAGGTGAAGGGCATTATACCCCTGGGGATGCTCTCAAGATTGCTCAAGGCCCAGTCCTGGTTCCACATAATTTCTTGCATCTTGGCGGGATTCTGAGAAAGCTCTATTATCTGCCCCATGAACTCAGGCTGTTGAGCATGTGGCTGATCCCTGGATTTCCTCCCTCAGCTGCTGTATGTGCGGTGTGGCCATTAGCATGTGGCACATAAGGTCAGGGTTAGTCGTCACATCCTGGACTGAGGGCGTCTCCACGGTCTGTGACAACATGACCATCAGCTGCCTCTGCATCTGAGCAAGCTTCATAAAGTTGGCAGAGCCAAGGCCCAGGCCGCCCAGCCCCAGGCTGCCCCCAAGCCAGAGAGTACAGGAGCAGTAGTGTGTTTGGAGTGAGGCTGCCAGAGGTGGAAGACTGGGCAGGGGTGACAGGTGAAGCAGGTGTGGTGGAGGGAAGAAGCGGGGGCAGCAGCTGGAGCCTGAGTCCTCTGTATGGTCTTGAGGACCAGATAGATGGTGAGCCCATCTCTGATCCCAGGCTGGTCCAGTGTGTCTCCATCCTTGAGGATCTTGCCTGTGAAGATCACGACCAGCTGATCCTGCTGAGTTTTAAACCTCAGGCAGATATCCTTTCTAAACAGAATGCTGGGATTACAGGTGTGCACTATCATGCACAGCTGGGGTTTTACTAAATTATTAAATTGACCATGCTGGGCTAGAACTTTCAGTCCTCCTGCTTCAGCCTCCCAGAGGGCTGAAGGCATATGCTAACCATACCCATTTCCTGCCATCATTTTGATTCAAATATTCTACATTCTGACCACCACTTAGGCCATTTCTTCTCTAACAGTGTGATTTCAAAAATTTTTGATCTGATTAATGGCAATCTGTTGACCCTCACAAGTTTTCCCTGTCTCTGATAAAATCCAATTTCCATCTGCTTAGAGCTTGCACCTATGTGACTAAATGTGGCATGAAAAAATTCAGTTATGCTAACTCTTCACTTGTAATTTTTTTTACACCGGAAATCAAACCCAGGACCTCATGCTTGTCAGGTGGGAACTGTGCCAGCCCTCTTGTAATGTTTTTGATCACTAATCTTAATGTTACCCAACAATATATTTCCTTAATTTATTTGCTGTCTTCGAAGTAACTATTTCACTCCTGTTCCTTTATTTTATTTTTTCCTCTTCCTTTAAATTTGAAGCTTTTATTCCCCTTAAACTTAGTAGTAGCTGCTGCCCTTTTTTTTATTTTAAAGAGAATTAAAAAACCCAATTAAAAATATAGAATTTCAAAACAAGATGATAGGAAATTAACAATGGTTATTATATTGCATATAGTTATCTTCAAAGTAGTTGCTCAGATGACCAGATATAGGCATGCAAAATCAATCAAACAATGTAAGTACTAACTGATACTTTCAATGAACTAATAGAAACTAGCAGTACAATTACTTTAGCTATCTTGTGGTGTATATATATCTATATATCTATATATCTATATATCTATATATATATATATTCTTTTTTCCCCCATTCCTTTCTTCTTTCCCCCATCCCAGTTGTTTCTTTTTGCGGAGTTTCTTTCCCTTTCACATCTATTGTAACTTTTGACTCTTATTTACTTTTTCAGTTTCTTACCCTAGAGAGACAATATGATGTTTACACATGCAGTCTGATTTATTTCACTTATGAGTATGGTCTCTAGTTGCATCCATTTTCGTGCTTGCCAGGCAGGTGCTGTGCTGCTGATGTATATCCCTGGTCCTCAGCTGCCATCCTTACTTCCTGTTTCACTAGGAAAACAGAAGAAAATTTCCTGAAGTTCCCACCCCCCCACCCCCCACCCTCCAGCAGCTCTACCAGACTACTGACACTTGCCTCCCGGACAGTATTAACTCCCCAGCTGCGGTGGGCTGAAGCCAACCGGCACAGGCTCACAAAGGCTGGTGATGAACACCTCAGGAATTATGAGAGCTGGATATTAAACTATTGGTAGCTTGCAGTCAACTATGATAGGAGTGTTTATATTATAAAAATCAGCTCTTCCGGTAAGATGGTGAGCAGGTAAGCAGCAGAGAAAGATCCCTCCAGAGGATCGCCAATGAAACACTAAAATACAGCAATAGAAGAAAGACAAGAAGGAGAGAAATGGGTGCCCTGGTGCCCCAGACCCAGGAAAGATCTGAAAGGGAAATTGAAACCCTCAGAAAGAGCAAACAAGACCTCTCCAGGAGAAAAAGATCAGAGGACCGCCATGGCGCACTCAGAGGAAGAGAAGGCGGAAAAGGAAGGAGCCACCACTCCACACAAACCCCAAGCCCGCTCCCTCATTCCAGCACTCACAGCATCAGCGTCAGAGGCCCTTGCTCCCGGAAAAATTCCGAATCCAGAAGTAAGCAAATTCCTGAGTAGACAGTGCGGCCCTCAGCCTCCTCCACCAGCCGCACTCAGACCAGCCCTGCCCCGCCCCGCCCCATGCACCTCGCCCACCATGGCTGCCCTCTCCTCGCCATCCACTCAGTCCCTCAGTGCATCCATCCGCCCAGCTGCTCCGTGGTGCCTCCCACTTCGGACTCGAGTCTGCACCATGCTTGCCACTGCTACCAGGATCTGGAGCCCCACACTGTGCAGCTGGCTTCAGGCAATGAGTTCTCCTGCCCCCTGCACCAGGGTCCTGCCGCTGCTGGGGGGGCGCTCCCTCGGCCACCACCCCCAGCACCGGCCCTCTGAGCTCTCACGTGATCCAGAGGAGGAGCCACAGCCAGGATCAGTGAGAGCAGCCAGTTCAGCAATGGACTGGAGGACTGAGCCTTGCTAGAAAGCAGCACCAGGCTGAAGCCTCAGGAAGCCCAGAACTAGAGAAAGAGGGCGCTGTGGGCGTCCTGGTTCTCCATTATCATCACACTGGCCCTTGCCGTGGCCAGAGGTGAGCAAAGTCCTGAGTGCTGGTCCAGAACGGGAGAGGAGAAAGTGCACCCTGGAAAGGAAACAGTGGCGGTCAGAAGCAATGGTTGAATCGAGTGTGAGAATGGGAGGTTACAAAGGCCATTGAATTAGAATCCCCACTCCGCAGAAATCTTTCTAATCACTTGATCTTAGCCAAAAGGCTGAGAAGCGATTGAAATCTTTCTAATCAGTGCCCTGAAGCAGGCCAGAGTCAAGGCAAGCAGTGAGCAGCCCACCACACCCAGCTCTACGCCTGCCCTGAGGATATGGCCTCAGACCTCTCCACTGTGCGAGCAAATACCAGCAAAGAGTAGCAGAAAGCAATGGAAGCGACCTCAGGACCACAGTGTTTCCCAGGGAACCAATAAAAAAACAAAAGGGAGCTGGAACATAACAGAAAGAGTGAGCTGTAGGTGGAGGTGGGCTACAGAGCCCCACGCCCTTCTCACTCCAACACCAAGCAGGAAGCATGAGCTGAGTTACCAGGATTCACCTCCCACCCTGAACTCCCTCTCAGCACCGTGAGCCCTGGTGGCCCGAGCAGGCACCATGTGATCCTGACAACAGGCTGAGTCAACAGGCTTCAGGACTCACCCTACACTACTAATATGAGCACCAGGAGAGACTCCACACTGCTTGCATATATGAAAAATGTATGAACCCATAGGGTCAAACTACATGAAGAGCGGCAGTCCTGGAGCCTGAGAGACAACAACATACTCCACACAGCAGATCAGAGAAAATCCTCCAGTTCTTTCCAAGAACTAATAACTAAACTTAATACACACCATGATCTACCATGGTGAGCACAGGTGAAGGAGACCTCACGCCACTTGTGCCTAGCATCATAAGTGCACCCAATGCCCAACAAGATTGAGTGGTGAGATGAGGGGAAGACATGGAACTAGGGTGTAGACCCGCCTCTCTAGATGGGAGGGGTTAGTCTCCAAAAACAGTAATGGCCTATGAGGGGATACCAAGCACTTTGGCCTGGAGTTTGGAGGCCTGAGGGGGGAGGGACCTCCATTCGGGTTGCATGAGAGCCCGGAGGACCTGGACTGAGCTTCCCACAGAGCGGCGTTGGGACCGAGTCTGGGAGTCCGCAGGGGTGGCCCCTTGGAGTTGGATTGGCTGGGGAGAGCCCCCACCCCCAGGGCATGTCCAGAGCTCCAACTGGCCCTTGGGGTGTGCCAGGAGCTCTGCCCCGCCCCTGGAGCTCCACTTGGGTCCCTGGGGCATGCCAGGCGCTCCACCCGGCCCCTAGGGCGTGCTAAGCTCTTCACCCTGCCCCCATGGTGTACCAGGCGCTCCACCCCTCCCCTGGAGCTCCACTCAGCCCCCGGGGCATGCCAGGTGCTCTGCCTGGCTCCTGGGGTGTGCCAGGAGCTCCACTCTGGCCTCAGGGCATGAGAGGCGCTCTGCCCGGTCCCTGGGGCATGACAAACACTTCACCTGCCCCCAGAGCTCCACTCAGCCCCCTAGGCATGCCAGGTGCTTTGCCTGGCCCCCAGGGTGCGCCAGGCACTCCCCCTGGCCACTGGGGTGTGCCAGGCGCTTGGTCTGGCCCCCAGGAAGGCCCTGAAGACTTGCCTGAGCCTACAGATGCAGCCATGTTGACAGAGTCAGTTGGTTCACTGTGTAACCCCGCCTACCCGACTGGACACTTGACAGCTGTGAGGGATTGCCAGAGGGTGCTTCTCCACTTCCTGCCATAGAAATTTGTGTACACCCATGTAATATACAGCATATTTAGAAGCAGCCAAGCCTCTGCCCAAAGTAAGAGCATGAGGGAGTAAATAAACCAAAAGTACAGTTATTTCCAGTGGGAAGATCACTGACAGGGTAGTAGAACAATGGTGGTGAAGTGGAGAAAATTGATTAATTGAACGAGCCATCATCTATATAACTGAGTAATAAAGACAAAGATAACATTATGTAATACAACATCTAGTGGTAACCCCCTACTATTTTCTCTGTAATTTCGTAATTCCTTTATTGTTTTTGTGTTAACAAATGCAAAGACAACACTATGTAATACAGCATCCAGTGATGGTTCCCTATTGTCTCCTCTGTAATTTGTATATCTTTTATTGATTTTGTTATAATAAATACGAAAATAACTATGTTATACAGCATCCAGTGCCAATTCCCTACTATCTTCTCTATAACTTGGTATTTTATGTATTATTTCTGTGTTATTCTGGGTTCTTTTCTCTTAAAAATAAAATTAAAAAAAATAAAAATAAATAAAAATCAGCAGATGTTTCAGATCAACACTATTCTCTCTTTTAGGGACCTGGTTTTCAATATTTATACCTTGTCTGTTCTTGTAATATACCTTAATATAATGTTACCTGATAATTTGTTTTAAATTTTGGGGGGTCTTTTTATGGTGCTGGCAAGTGAGCCCAGCACCTTTTGCATGCTAGGCAAGTGCTCTGCCACTGAGATACAAGGCCAACTCCCCTCTTTCCATGTATGTATCTGGTTTAATATGCTGTTTTCTTTTTTTTTTTATTTTAAAGACAAAAGAATGGAGACATATCAACAAGAACAAGCCATAAACAATATCGAAAATACAAAATTATACAGGACATAGCAGGGAATTAGCACTGGATGCTGTATTACATAATGTCATCTTCACACTAGTTAACACACAAACATTAAAGGAAATACCAAATTATAGAGAAGATAGTAGGGAATCATCACTGGATGCTGCATAACATAAAGTCATCTTCACTTCTGTTAATACAAAAATGAGGAGACTTCCGGGAAGATGGCGACCAGGTGAGCAGGAGAGGGAATGCTCTCCCAGGGACCGATCCTTTGCGCGCGGCTGCCCGGTCCATGGAGGCAGAATTCCAACTGATCAGGCTGCTCTGCGTGGCCTGAGAATTAAAGGGCTGGATGACAAGCCGTGCGGCGAGAAGTGGGTGGACCCTGAGAGCTCGGCGCCCAGGGGATCGGTGCAGCATTTGAGCCGCAGCTCGTTTCAAATCGCGTACAGCCGAGAGAGCAAGTGCGGAGGGAAGGACGGCTTCAGCTCCTAAACCCAACCGGCTCAGAGGCGGCTGTAACCAGGATTTGTTGGAGGCAGCGGAGCTGAGGAAACTCAGAGAACGCGCTACTGGGACAGACTGCGCCAATCTGGGCAGCAGTCTGGGATCCCGCTCAGAACCCCGCCCCCACAGCCGGAGCCACAGGAATTGGAGCGACAGGGACAGACTGCGCCAATCTGGGCAGCAGTCTGGGATCCTGCTCAGAACCCCACCCCCGCAGCTAGCGCTGCGTGAACTGGAGCAACAGCGATTGGTGGGATTTCTGAGTCAGGAAAAAGCTCCATCCAGAGAGATACATCTGAACTGCATTCCTGTCTGCACAATCAAAGGGTGAGTTAAGTGGGCGCTCTAACCGGTTTTGCCTGAATCGGGAAGAAGCTCAGCCCAGCGAATAACATCAAAACAGCTTTAAAAACTGCGGGATCTCCCGGGTGGGAAGAAGTAGCTAGTCGCCCCAACGGGATTTGTGAGGGGGGAAGGAGCTCCAACCAGGGAGGAACACCGGAGTGCCCTGTCTGTAAGACTCCTGGGGCGGCAAGCTGTTTATTCAACCCGGCCAGGTCTTGGGGTAGGGAATAGAAGCGGAAATCTCAGCAGACAGCTTAAGGGACATTCTCCAAAACAGAAGGAATCATTGGAGCAGCCTCTGCAGCAGACCTTTG
>PVLD010021471.1:0-31363 GCA_004027595.1 Dinomys branickii
AGAGGTAGCTGAGAGTGTACTCCAGAAGTGAGTTCATTTTAGTGTAAAAGAGTGGTACTTTGATTCCATTATAAAAATATGTATGTGTACTTTCAAATTTCCATAAGGTGTTTAAAACAAGAATTTTGAGCACAGAAGGTAGAGAAAACTTACTGCTAATCAGACGAAATAAAACAAAAGTATTAGTCATGATCACGTTAAGTCTTCTCTTAATTATACAGAAGATCATAGTACAAATGTGAAATTGCTCTCACATTTTATTTTTTATTGAAAAATAAACAAAGAAATGGTAGAATGGGAAAAAAGAGGAAAACAGTAAAAGGAATCTTTAGAGATTATGAATTTTTAATCCTGACAATTTAAACTATTGAGTGCAGTAGGAGAGCTATCGGTGAAATCTAATCCAGAAAGCAGAGTATCTTGTACCAGCACATCATTCAATTGCCTTCTACATAGCGACAGGCACAGTCAATGTAATAAAATGAAACATACACATTACCTTGTGTAACATGCAGAAACATTTCCTATGCTTCAGATATGACAGCTTCCTAAGCAACATTTTTATATACTTAGGATTCTGTGTTAGGTAGTGGGCCCTGATGACAGTCAACTAATTTTCAACTTAAACAGACTCAAGTCCCATTGAAAGAAAGGGTA
Organism: Dinomys branickii; assembly: GCA_004027595.1. NCBI lineage: Eukaryota > Metazoa > Chordata > Mammalia > Rodentia > Dinomyidae > Dinomys > Dinomys branickii. The sequence continues at coordinate 658 of PVLD010021471.1, forward strand.
GGCTTTCTTCCTCTGCCTCTCCCTAGATCAGAGTATTACACTGAATCTAGAAGCATTGTTTAAAATGTTTGTGGTGTCTTATCTTAACCTTGACTTAATGTTCAACTTCCTCTGTCTCTATCATAGAACACTTTCTTACAAGACCATTTTTCCTGAGACTTGCTTGGGGGTAAATTATACATTGCTTTTCCCACATTTAACCATGCTTTATCTGGAGATTACTTTCTTCCTCCCCCACAAAAATGTGTATATCCCTTATAGGTCTGTCCTTTGCATTTCACTTCTTATATTTCTATTCTTCTTCCTCCTCCTCTTCCTCCACCTCCTCCTCCTCCTTATTCTTCTGTGGTTCTGAGGGGTGAGCTCAGGGCCTTTGCACTGAGCTAGATCTCCAGACTCATCCCCTCCCTTTTTTGAGGCAAGCTCTTTCTAAGTCACTAAGTTGCCTAGGCTGGGCTCAAACTTGTGATCCTCCTGTCTTAGCCTCCTAGGGTTCTAGAATTACAGATCTATGCCACTATGTCCAGCTATGCATTTCTTCTTAAAGGGCACTTGCCCAATATCTTGTATTTTCTATCACAATTACTTTTACTCACAAATTCCTTTCTCTAAACTTAATTACTCTCCTGATATCCACTCTTACATTTTATGTTGCCTACCGTAGAATTCTAATAATATGTACTTTTGATAGTGAGTCATATTGAACACAATTTTTCTTCCAAATATGCTTTCCTTGGTCTTCCTATTTCATTATTCAATCACAACATGGGTATTTCTCAAATATATTTCCGATAATATTATTTTTTGTTCAATATCTTTCCATAAGTCCTCTTATGTTTAAGGTAAAAAGCACATGCCTTAGTTTTGCACTCACAGCTATTAAAAAACAGATGAGATATGGTGGAAAATGAATAAATATAATATAATACAGTATAGTATAATATAATATAATATAAAGACATTGATTTTAGAGTAAAAAATCTGGGTTCAAAGCTCTGCTTAACTAAGGAGTAACAAGAAAATAATGGCCAATTTGACTAATGGTTTGGGGTTTCAATTTATTTATGTGAAATAAGTAGGATTGAGTGAGGTGATTTCTAAGGACTCAACTAATTTTCTTTCTTTTTAATTGGTACATTTTAAATATACATAATGATCATATTCATCACAGAGACTCTGTACCTGTATATGATACATCTTTCTTTTCTTTCCCATTCCCCTCCCATCCCTTCAACCCCTTTTCCCCTCCTTATTTACAAAAGCTTTACTTTAATTTTTTCCTTCTGTTCTTTTTTTCTTGTCCCTTCTTTCTTTTCCTCCTCCCTCTCCCTTGTACTGTATCACTTTGGTTCTATTTGCCAAACTCATCTCTCAGAAACCTTGTATCACAGAACATAATAAACATCAACCATTCTAAACTATTATTACTCCTTTGATGTGTGTTTTTCTGTCCATAACTTTGTTTGTGCACAGAACTTTGTCATGACTGTTCATTTTACCATGAATCTGTTTTTGTCTCACTTTCTGCTGTTAAATATTTTATCCACAGTTGAGTTCTGGATCAAATGCCATTTCCTCCAATAAAAATGGTTCTGTCCCTACAGCCATAAGTGATCTTTGCTCTTTACAAGTCCAATAGTATTTTACTGATATATCTTTTGGCAATGCATCATAAGTGTGAATACAATATACAGTGTGTTTAAAATTTTAAAATTATTACTGTAAAAGACATATTGGCATCAAACTGTAGCAAAATACTCCCTTTTACTTTAAACACATTTGGTTCATCGTTCTTGCCAATTTCTAAAGTAGTTGTGGAACTATTTTATTGTGAGGTGAGCTGTTGTGGCTGCCTTCATGATATGAATTGATCTGAAGTATGACTTTGCATGGTTATTTTGATTTTGGGAAAGAGTCAAAAGTTGCATGGTGCCATACTCAATAAATAAGCTGGTTGAGGACATAGTACAATGTTTTGACCAGCCTTTCTCTCTGTTGGATGGCATTCAGTGAATACATTCACCATATTGTCGATCATACCTGAAAAAGGCACTCAGAAATGGGAGTTACACAACTGCCTCAGAAAGTGTCAAAACTGAAGGGACTTTTTCAATGTGTGGGGGAGTATTTTGTGGTGGAATTAATTCCAATGTGTTTTTTCTGTAACAATTTTTCAAAATCTTTTTTTGTTGTTGTTGAATCATGAGAGATACACAGAGCACTTGTATCTCAGACACGAGGCTCTGAGTGAGCAAGCTCCTGCAGGATCCTGCGTGTCTGGTTTTTTGTTTGTATTGTCTTTGTTTTGTTTTATTTTTTCTTGTTTTGTTTTGTTTTTTCTTGTTTTGTTTTGTTTCGTTTTGTTTTTAGACAGGATCTTGCTTGGTAGATCAGGCTGGCCTTGAATTCGCTTAAGTTGTCCAGACTGGATTCAAACTCATGACAATCCTTCTGCCTCAACTTCCCAACTGCTGAAATTGCAGACATGTGCCACCATGCCTGGCTTCAGTTATTAAAAATCTTAAACACCATATATTTTATCATTGCTTGCATATGGTTTTATATTCTTATTCTCTACTAAATAATCAGGGTCAGAAGGACAAAACGTCATGCCTTAAAATAATGAAATTTTGGATAGAGTAGAGAACTTATACTAATTCCCATCACAAATATAGAAGCTGTTCTATAGTATCACTCACAAATGACAATTCACATATTGTTTAAATAATTTCTGTGGAAGAGTTCTCTGTCCCATGAGATAGTCAATACCCAATGAATAGAACACTTTCATGACAGAGAAGTTTATCCAGCTTGTGAGACAAAATAGGTTTTTCTATGACTTATCCTTAATCTTATTTTTCTAATTGGTAGCTTGGATTTCCTACTGTTTTTCATGTTCTAATTGTTGTATCTCCCAAGAGAAACACTGCTACTTCATCAAATGGAAGTATCACACATCCGTGGCACAGCTCCAGTGTGATTAATTTCTGTACCACCTTCTCCCTCATGTTACATTAAACTCACTACCACGTTTGGAATACCAATTTGAATAATTTTCATTGTGTATTTCTTTATGATTCTTACTTAATACAAGACTCTTTAATAGTATGTAAATAACAGAGATCAGTAACTCATTCCTCAAGCTCATCAGTCTATTTATTCAGCAAATGTTGAGTGTCCAGCAAGTGGAAGGCACTGTGTTGATAGGGCAAAATAATAGCTAAAAGAGGTAGACACTGTGCCAGAATGAAGATCACATTTTAGTCACCACAACAGATTTTGATAAAAAGTTAATATTTAAACGCAATCCTGCAAGAATAGTATGGGTAGGAAGAAGAAGAACATTTAAGAGTACTTAGTAGAAGGGCTTATCCTAGTGAGACCAGTGATGGAGACTCCTAGTCAATGATATTTGAGCCAAAATATGAAGAATGAATATCAGTTCATTAACCAAAGTTTCAGGGAGAGAATTATAGGCAGAAAGAAAAGTATATGCAGGGATCTGGATGCAGAAAGCACAGGTCATTTGAAGGAATTGAAAAAAAATACAATGGCTGGAATGCAGCAAGTATTGAGGTTGTAGAGGAAAGCAACAGACAAAGACTATAAACTATATTTTAAAATGTGAGAGATATATTAATAACAAGGAAAACAACTGAATTTAGGTAGGGGAGGTAAAGTGGTAACTAGTTTATGCACATTATTTCTATTGAGGTATAATTTACATTAAAAATGCTCATATCTCATGGCCTCATGCAGTCAGTTCTGATGTGAATGCTTTTTCCATCATAGCAGGAAATTTGTTTGTATGCTTTTCCAGTCAATCCCTAGCTATCAGAAGCAACCATTCATCTGATTTCTACCACCTTAGGTAAGTTTATCTATTTTAATACTTCATATAAGTGGAACAACATGTCATCTTTAAATTAGCCTTTCTTACTCAACTAAAAATATGCATTATCAGTCTACCCATATTCTCCTGCTGATTAGACTATTATGAATGGATGAGAAAAATCATTGAAGTGGATCCTTTAAAAGTTATTATTTATACAAAAGGAAAATTGATGATAGCTTGAATGGTTTAGTTAATTGGAGATGTAGGCAAATGGGTATTTCAAAAGTTATTTAGTAAGAGGTAAAATACATTTGATTTGGTGATGGATTTGCTGTAGCAGTAACAGAGGAGAGATAAAGAGTAACTATGTTTTTAGTTTGTGCAATAACAGGCATGGGAGTACAATACAGAAAATTAGAGACACAAGTGAAGAGGACAAGATTTGGGAACTGTTAGATCCTGTCTATTCTATTTTGGGCATCTGAGTTTGAGGCAATGCTTTTCAGCCATTCAAGTGGCAAAGCAAAACCAAGTGAACAGCTCAGTCTGTGCATGGGCAGCTCAGAGCAGAAGCCATTCTTATCACCTGGATAAATTTTTTCACTTTCTTTCTGAAACAAAGAGCAACTTTCATTTATTCGATGCAGAAGCAACACCTCCCTCAGGCCATGCTTACAGACACTGCAGCTCCCTTAAAGTTGCTTCAGTCTTGCCCACAGTGATCAGAATTTACAACGTGGAAATTAAGCCAGGCTATTTTGTAGCTCTTCTAAAAGTTGCGGAAATAGACTTTACACTCTGAATTCCTATGCTCTAGAGGCCTCTGGGAACTTGGATTTACATCAGACTAATTGCCCCTATCTGCTCTTAACTAGCTTTCCCCAACTTCTAGATAGTAGTAATTCACTATTTTTTCAGAGCCAGGAGGGTAGCTTGCATAATCAAAAAAACAAGAAATGAAACATAAAGTACATAGCAAAATCTCTTTACTTCTGACCTCTCTTCCTCTTAAAACTTTATATTCAGAGTAGACCTTAGCTGCAGGAAGATAAGACATACAGAAGAAAAAGGGAAAAGTTATTTTAATGTGTAACCCTCACTCATCTTTTGATTAAAATGTTTCAGAAGAACCAGGAAAAGGAAGGAAAAGAAGAAAAAAATCATCCTGGAGAGCACCAAGAGAATTTTTAATTTGCAATGCAAAAATAACAAGACATTATGTGGTTCTTGAATCTAAAATGCCTGTGGCAAGAGAAAAGGAAAAGACATTTCAATAAAAAATAGCAAGTTTTTCAATATTTAAAGAGAATGTCTTCCAAAGTCTCTCTTTCCCTAAAACTCTCATTAAGATGAAATGGTTCATTTGTTTCAAAGGAAATTTAAAGTGAATTAAGTTTGAAAAGCAGACTAGAATGGACCTCATACTAATGTTAGAATATGGGAATATAAATATAAATGTGAATTGACATCTTTGTACTTCACTCTTTAGTTAGCTATACTGGCTTACATATTTTATTTTAAATCAATGATTCAGAATCATCTTGCCTAATACCTGCATTCTTCAAAAGAAGTTTCAAGGTTCACCTTGATTCCTAATCAGGAGAGATCATTCAATGAAAGCAGGGATGTATTGTTATATAACTATGGGAAAGTGTATATAAAAACTGATTAGTATTGCATTAGAATATACAATAGCATATTAAAACTTCCCAGCCCCTGAGAAGCCTCATAGTAATAAAATGTAAAATCTTAACTACAGTTCATGAGGCTTGTAATCTGGACTTCAACTGCATCTTGCACGTGATTCCCCAGCAACATCCACTTCATTGCACTCCAGCCATATTATCTTTGATTCTGCTCCTCAGATACATCATGATAATTCCCACATAAGAGTCTTTGAATTTCCCATTCTCAATAATTTGAAAATACCCCAATCTCCTGTCATGGTAGTTCTTCATTTTATTTAAATCTCTGCTTAAATAATGCATCATCTGAGAGGACTTTCTTTACATCTTATGTAAAAGAAATCCACCTTTAAAAACATCCTTCATCACCTACACTGCTGGAATGTGCTGCAAGTAGTATTTTTTATCAGATATTTACTTCATATTTACTGTAAACTTATGTTCTTTCCTAAAATTCAAATACTGTGAAGGCAGGGCCTCGGTTCGTCTTGTTTAATATAGATAAAATCATGCCTGCAACACAAACTGTTCACTGGAATAAATAAATGAACATATCAATAAAGTATCATGTTCATGTTTTCTAAAGAAGTGCTTCCTAATGTGTGATAATGATATTCCTCCTTCCTGTAACACATATCAATATCTTAAAGAAGTAATATTGCACAGATGATCTTTAGGAAATTCTGATCTAAGCTAATGTAACTTAGAAAAGGGAATAGTGCCAAATAGGCTGGAAGACAATGAAGTAAGTTGATAGGTGGAATAGCTAAGAAATATTGAGAATAACTAAGCACTGCATGTTAGTACTTTAACTGATAAGAAAGAAAACAGACTGTAAATCTCCCAATTAATATGTTTAATCATTATAGAAACATTTTATTTCAAGTATTTTTAAAGAAACATTGGATTTTCTGACCAAATTTTAAATTATTAGATTCCTATATTTAAAAAGAAGTAATGGAATTCAAGAAGACACGCAGCCTATATTAGGCAGACATATTGCATGAATGCAAGAAACAACATTATGATCGAGTTACTTAATAAAAGAGCTAAGCCATTTGGCATACACACACACACACACACACACACAAAGTAGGAAGATTTTAAAACATAACTGTTTTTCCTGATGATTTAAAAACTTTTAGTCTATGACTTGCAATCATTGTTTCTTTGTTTCTATTCTACTATGTTGACATAAATTTTTAAATGTCACACCTGGAAGAGTTTGAATAACTCTTAGAAAAGCTTAATGATAAAAATGGGTTTCAAATAAGCAGCGCGGTTCAGCTGAATCTGCTTTTGTTGTTTGCATTTGTTTCCATGTATGTGAAGTAAACTTACACAATTATAATAAAGTTAATGAAGCCTTTACCAAACAGGAGTTAGAACAGTATTTTTTATTATGTTACAAAGACAAAAACTAATGTCAAACAAGGCTGCCATCAAAGTGGGGGACACAGCAAGTGATACAAGGAGTGAAGTTGGGTGGGAGCAAGGGTCAGAGGGTTCTGGGTAGTAAGAATGAAAACACAATTATTTTTAGAAACTATGCATATCAGACTACTGGGAAATAAAAAGCAAAATAACTTAATAATCTGCCTGGTTTTCCACCCCACAAATAAAAGAATATGAGCAGTTCCAGCATCTCAGGATAAAAAGTATTTGATAGTAAAATAAGATGAAGCAGTACTAAAGGGATTTAAATGTCTGTTGGTATAGAAGGAAGGAAGACAGTGAGAGAAAGGAAAGATGTGTTTTTTCTTTAATGCCAGGATTGACACAACTTCAGAAAAGACTTCAGGTATTCTATTTTTACATGGAATAGTGAGAAAATGTTAGAAGTGACTGGGCCCTTTTTCCCAGAGCTTGCATTATGCAGTAAGGGCAGTAAGTTTATGTTATAATCAGCACTCTGAGGTTTCTGAGTATCCAAGGCTAAAAGTGAAAAATGGAAAATAGTCACTCAGTGTAAGACCAATTTCAATAGAGGAAAAGTATTGCTGATCTGTAATCATCAAGATGTTGACTTCAGGTGATCATTCTTATGTTTTTAAGTAAGAACAACAGATTACCTCAGCTGTAGCCACATTTAGCCACCAGTAATCTTGTAGCTTGTATCATGCTTCTGGAGATGAATAAAATCAAGGAACAGGATGCATAATATTTGAATAGAGAAAACTTACCAATTTCTATGGGAATTTAACGAAATTTGAAATTCTCAGGTTTGGTTTCTAACAAAGTGGTTTTCAAATGGCTATTTTTGGGCTATTTTTCTGGCAAAGGTCTCTGATTTTTACTGATCTGTAGATAAGTTGCAAAATCATCATTTTATATCAGTGTACTCATTGTCCCATTTTCAGAAGGGTTTATTTTCATCTTTTCTACCTTTTATGTCAATATGTACTTTCTTATGTGAAATGATAATAGCACATATCACATGTTTTAAACAGTATACTTTGCTATTAAAATTTTAAAAATATGTAAGGATAACACTCTATAAGGTTTTGAAGAGGAAATATTAACCTCTAAATTTTAAACCCAAAGAATATTCCAATTTTATAACATCCTGATTTCTAAGAAATTTGGAATAAGTTGAATATTGTCTCTAATGTCATTCAAAACCCTGTCTATCACTCCCCAATAGCTAAATCCCAGGAGAAGTGCACATCATATAACAGACTATATTCATCCCTGTATAAAGGAAAGTATCTGCTGGGAGTAGTGGCACACACACTCAGGAGGCTGAGGCAGGAGGATCATTGCAAGTTCGAAATCAGCCTGGTCCATGACAATATTTCTCATGTTTATACATACCACAGTGATTATAGTTAATAATTATATATTACATGCTTCAAAATTCCTGAGAGTAAATTTCAAATGTTCTCACCATGAAAAACATACTTAAGTTGGTTAGATCATCTGTTTTGTCTTTGCTCTTTAAATTATTTATGCTTTGGGTTTTATATATAAGAGGAAACATGTATGATGTTATTTCAGTGAATTCTTTGTTCTCAATGATGTATCTATTTTCTTAAAAATAACTCACATTTATACTTCTTTATTTAATGAAGTGGAAATTGTATATGTTCATATGTCCCAGCATATGTCCCAGTTAATTATATGTATACTAGACAAGCTCTTAATAAATGTGCCCTGGGAGACAGTTATAAAAATATCACATAATTGTCTTATATGAGAAAAATTTATAAACAAAAAGCAAAATAAAAGATAGATAATAGAAAATGGGGAGATAGGTCCTTCTCAAATAGGAAAGGGATCAAGAGATGGAGGAAGAAGGTAGTGAGGGAAGGGTAAGGGAATTTTAAAGAAGCAACTAGAATGCATTATTTACACATAAGTGAAATAAACCAGACGCACATGTGTAAACATTGTGTTGTCTCCCTAGTATAAAAAACTAAAAACGTAAACAAAATATGAAAAGTACAGTAGATATTGTGAAAGGAAAAGAAACTCTTCAGATATTGTGAAAGGAAAAGAAACTCCTCAAAAGGAAGGAACAACTGGGATGAGGGAAAGAAAAAAAGAAATAAAGAACAAAGGGGGAAAACATATACACACACACACACACACACACACACACACACACGTAAAAGATAGCTAACATAATTGTACTACTAATTTCCATTGGTTTATTGAAAGAAAAAGTTAATATTTAATTTAAAAAAGAATTTGACCAGTGGCATGCTTACATCTCCTAATCTGAAACACTACTTTGAACATAACAATATGCAGGGCTTCACTTATGCCCTGACCTCCTGGAGGTCGCACATACAGGCAGTCTGTGATCGCTGTTGGTGCAGCATGCACCTGGTTCCTGTACGTGGCCTGAACTGACTAGAGAAGCAGAATCAGGTGGGTCACAACCCAAAGACTGCGTGGTTCCCAGCTGAATGTTTTCAAGAGAACCAGGAATTTCCCATCTACTTCCTAGGCACAGAGAGTAACCCACTACTCTGCCACCATTACAGTCTGAGTCTCCACCCTCCATGCACCTGGCGCAGACAGGAGATCCTTACTCAGAAGGCATGTGAACTGCTCTCACCAGAGTTCACATGTGGGCCCTCCCTGCACATGCCCAGCACTGAGTGAGGTACAGGAGAGGGTGCTCCATGAGCTGTTGGAACTGCAGTTCAGGTCTGGGCTTCATTTGTGCCCTGACCTCCTGAAGGTCACACACATAGATAGTCTGTGAACACTGTTGGTGCATTCCATGCCTGACTCCTGTGTGTGTCCTAAACTGGCTGGAAAAGCAGAATCAGGCGGGCCATGAACCACTGAGAGCACTGTTCTCATCTGAATGCTGCCAAGAGAACCAGGTATTTCCCATCACCTTCCTGGGGGCAGAGTGGGTGACCCACAACTCCGCTGCCATAACAATCTAAGTCTCCACCCTCCATGCATCTGGTGCAGACAGGAGATCCTCACTCAGAAGGTGTGTGAACTGCTCTCAACAGGGTTCGCATGTGGGCCCTCCATGCATGTGCCCAGCAATGAATGAGATACAGGAGTGGGGACTCCACAAGCTGCTGGCACTGTGGTTCAGGTCTGGGCTTCACTTGTGCCCTGATATTCTGGAGGTCGGACATACAAGTAGTTTGTGATCGCTGTTGGTGCAGCCTGGGTTTGGCTCTTATGCGAGGCCTAAACTGACTGGAGACACAGAATCAGGTAGTCCACAAATTGTTGACCCTGCAGTTCCTGTCTGGGAATTTCCTGTATCTGAACTGCCTGGCCTCACAGGACCACTAGTCTGGGATTGTGCCAGCAGTGCAACTGGTTTCTGGGTCATACACATACCCTGAACAATGAGGGGTCACTGGATCAGACCATCTGATATCAACTGACATCACTCTGAGACCTGGGAGAACTAGGTACGTTTCACCATCTACTGGAAGACCTCAGACGAAGAAGTATATCTCAGCAGACATTTGAGGGGGAGGACTGACCACCAGGAAAGGTAGGGCCACTAGCGACCCTGGCTGAATGGCCAGAGTAGAGGGAGACTGAGCATTCTGCCTCCTGCATCAAACAGGGAAGAGCTAAAACGCAATCTCAGAACTCCACCATACTCAGAACAAGTCCAGGAGACATTGACATAGGAGAACTTGGTAAAGACATACCTAAATTGCTAAAGTGATTGTATTGGAAGTAGAGAAACAACTCCATCAGGCCATAGAAGAGATCAGATCAGATAAAATCTCTCAGTCAAAAAAAGGAAATGACAATAACAATGAAAGCAATGGTCTGAACATCTAGAGAAGAAACAGATAAAAAAATAGATGAACATACACAATGGCTGGAAACTTTATATGAGCAATATAGGAATAAATTATAACATATGAAACAGACTCAAAGAGATTTCCTGAAAGTCAAAACTTCCACTGAAAGCTTGAAAACCCGCTTGAATTAAGCTGAAGATAGAATTTCAGATCTAGAAGACACTGTGGCAACTAGTGATTGTGAAAGGAAGGATCTCTCAAAATCAACAAGGATCCAGGAAAAATCAATTGAACAGCTGCAAGATGAGGCAAAGAGAAATAATTTCAGACTAATAGGAATCAATGAAACAGCAGGAGGTGACACAAAAAAAATATTTGCAGAGGTAAAAGTTCTCAAGCATGGAAACGGAATTTGAGATATGGGTAAATGAGACATATAGAGCTCCTACTAGTAATAACCATCATAAAACTACACCCAGACATATAATAATCAAGATCCCAGATCTCCAGCAAAAGAACAGAATATTAAAAGCTGCTAGAGAAAAGAAACAAATCATCTATAAAAGGAAGCCCATCAGAATCATGGCAGACTTTTCAACACAAACCATCCAATCAAGAAGAGCTTGGAGTGAAGTATTACAGGTCCTAAGACAAAACAGCTTCCAACTAAGTTTGATGTATCCTTCCAAACTATGCTTCATGTTTAATGGAGAAGTAAAATATTTCCATGACAAACAACAGAAAAACTTCAAAAGTGTCAAACCATCATTACAAAAAGTACTAAAAGACACTCAGACAAAGAAAATGACCACAATTTTAAGAAGAACAACAGAAAGGAACCCTCAAGAAGAGCATGTAATTAAACAGGTAGAAAAAGTAAGTAACCTACAGCAAGTAAATAACATCATAAAGATAGGCCAACACATATCTGTTAAATCATAAATGCATATGGCCTCAATTCACTAGTCAAAAGAAACAGACTGGCAAAGTGGATTAAGAAACAAAATCCAACAATATGCTGTATACAGGAAACAAGTTTTACTCAAAAGGAAACTCATACACTGAAAGTCAAAGGATGGAAAACAATTCTCCATGCAACAGGAACACTGAAAAAAGCAGGAGTAGGTATTATGTTTGCAAATAATGTAAAATTCAAACCGAGAACAATCTAAAGAGATAAAGAAGGTCACTACATACTTGTCAGGGGAAAACTGCAAGACGATGAGATAATAGTACTAAATATATATGCACCAAATAACAGAGCACCAAATGAAATAAGACAAAACCTTAACAGATATGAAACACACATAATTAATAGCACTATTGTAATAGGGTACCTCAACACCCCTTTGACACAAACAGATAGATCAACTGGACAAAAAATCAGCAAAGAAATAGCATATCTGAAACAACACTGCAAAGAAATGGACTGAGTAGATGTATAGAGAGTGTTCCACCCCAAAATATCATAATACACATTTTTCTCAGCCACACATTGGACTTTCTCTAAATATACCACATTCTAGCCCATAGAGCTTACATACCTAAACGCCAAAGAACTGAAATTGTCCCATGCATATTATCTGACCACAGTGCAATAAAATTGAAAATGAATGACAAAAGGAAATCGAAAAACTGCATAATCATTTGGAAATTAAACAACAACCTCCTGAACAACCGAGGGGTCACAGAAGAAATTAAAGAAGTAATTTAAAAATACCTACAAACAAAAGAAAATATATATACAACTTACCAGAATCTGTGGCATGCAATGAAAGCAGTCCTCAGAGGGAAATTTACAGCAGTGAACTCACACATAAGGAAGACAGAAAGAGAACAAATTTATTAGTCTAATGCTGAATCCCCAAGTTTTAGAAAGAGAAGAACAAGTCAATCCCAAAGCCCAAAGAAGAGAGGAGATTATAAATATCAGGGCGTAAATTAATGCAATTGAAATGAAGAAAACCCTACAAAAAAATTAATCAAAGAGTTGGTTCTTTGAAAGAATAAATAAAATTGATAAACCCCTAGCCAACCTTGCCAAAAAAAAGAAAAGAACTCAAATTCATGAAATAAGGAATGAAGGGCTGGGGATATAGCTCAGTGGAATAAGCGCCTGCCTAGCAGGCCCAGGGTCCTGAGTTCGATCCCCAGTACCGCCAAAAAAAAAAGAAAGAAATAAGGAATGAAAACTATGAAATTATTATAGACTCTACAGAAATTTAGAAGATGATTAATTCCTACTTTAAAATCTTTACTCTGATAGGACAGAAAACTGAGAAGAAAAGGGCAGAATCCTAGATATGTGTGAATTACCGAGGTTGAGTCAAGAAGATATAAAAATCCTGACGAACCAAATACCAATTAATGAGATTGAAAATGTGATTACAAACTTACCAACAAAGAAAATCCCAGGCCCTGATGGATTCAAAGCAGAATTTTACGAGAAATTCCAAGAAGATTTAATACCAACGCTCTTCAAACTCTTCAATGAAATTGAAAATGAAGCTAATCTCCTTAGCTCATTCTTGGAGGTAATATTATACTGATACCAGCACCGCAGAAAGACCAAACGAAGAAAAAGCACTATAGACCAATCTCCTTAATGAATATAAATGCAAAGATACTCAGTGAAATAATAGCAAATAGAATGCAGCAAATCATCGAGAAAATCATACACAATGACCAAGTTGGATTCATTCCAGGAACGCAAGGATGGACTGATATTCACAAATCAATTAATGTTATACACCATTTCAATAGAGCCAAAGACAAAAACCACATGATCATCTCAATAAATGCAGAAAAAGCTTTTGACAAAGTCCAACATGCATTTATGATAAAAACTCTACAGAAAATAGGAATAGATGGCCTTTACCTCAAAAGCTTCACAAGAAGCCATCTTGAACTAATTGACAAATTTAGCTGTGTAGCTGGATACAAAGTTAACATCCAAAAATAGATAGAATTTCTATACAAAAACAACAAACAGACTGAGCGAGAAATTAAGGAAACCAAATCTTTCACAATAGCATCCAAGAAATTGAAATATTTAGGAATTAATCTAACAAAACAAGTAAAATATCTATTCAGTGAAAACTACAGTACTCTGAAAAAAGAGATCCAGGATGATTTCAATAAGTGGAAAAACATTCCTTGCTGATGGATAGGAAGAGCCAACATTGTGAAAATGGCCATACTAACAAAATTGTATAGATTCAATGCAATTCCCTTTAAACTGCCATTAGCATTCCTCACAGATCTAGAGAAAACATTCTTCAAATTCTTCTGGAACCAAAGAGCCCCAGAATAGCAAAAGCAATCCTTGGCAACAAGGACGAGTCAGGTGGAATCATAATCCCTGACCTGAAATTACACTACAAATCTACTGTAATAAAATCAACATAGTACTGGCTAAAACACAAACCAGAAGATCAGTGGAACAGACTGGAGGACACATACACAATCACAAATATACTCAGGCACCTAGTCTTTGATAAAGGGGCAAAATAAACTCACTGGAAGTACAATAGCCTCTTTAATAAATGGTGCTGGAGAGATTGGTTTTCCACCTCTCAAAGACTGAAAATAGACCCAACTCTATCAACCTGCACCAAACTCATGCCAAAATGGATCACAGATATCAATATTAAAACAGAAGCACTAATCTATTGGAAGAGAAAGTAGGTAAAAATCTTGAAGTCATAGGGGTAGGCAGAGAGTTCATCAACAAAACCAAACTGCCCTTGAAACACTTCAAAGAATCAACAAATGGGATCTCATCCTACTGAAAAGTTTCTGCATATCTAGATTAATCACCAGCCGAGTAAAAAGAAAATCCACAAATTGGGAAAAAATGTAGCTGACTATGTCTCAGTCAAATGTCTTCTATCTAGAACATATAAAGAATTAAAAAACATGAGCCTCTACAAATTCAAAGACCCAATTCAAAAATGGGCAGCTGAGATGAATATGCACTTCAAGATAAAGAAATACAAGTGCGAATAAATATATGAAAATATGTTCAAACTCATTAGTCATTTGAGAAATGCAAATTAAAACAACAATGAGATTTAACCTCACCCCAGATAGAATGGTTATCATTAAGAAATCAACCAATAACAAATGCTGGCAAGGCTGTGGAGAAATAGGAACTCTTCTACACTGCTGGGTAGAATGCAGACTGGTGGAAATCCATTTGGAAATTCCTCAGCAAACTTGGTCTAGAGGTCCCATTCAACCTAACTATTCCCCTTCTGGGTATTTTCCCAGAAGATCTGAAAACATTATATCACAGCAGTATATGTGCACCCATGTTCATAGTGGCACAATATTCAATAGCTAAATTGTGGAAGCAACCCAAATGTCCATCCACTGAGAGTTTGATAAAAAAATTGTTGGTACTTTCATATAATGGAATATTACTCAGTTATAAAGTAAGATAAATTCAAGGTTTTTATAGGTAAATGGTCACAATTAGAGACCATACTCATAAATGAAATAAATCAGACCTGCATGTGTAAGCAACGTATTGTCTCACTAATGTAAGAACCTGAAAGAGAATAAAAACTAGAAGGTATGATAGACATTGTGACATGAAGAAAAACACTCAAAAGTAAGGGGCAACTGGAGTGTGGGAAAGGAGAAGGGAAAGAAGGGGAAATTGCATATATATGTATATACAAGATAGCTAACAGTTGTGCTGCTGTCTTCTATAGCTTTATTGAAAGGAACAGTTAATGATTACTTGTTTCATCAATATTGCATGTCTCTGTTTTCCTGAGAAACCACTTTGAAAACATCAATACATAATGCAAGCACCATTTTTAATTTCCTAACATTTTGTCTCTAACTCTGTATTGTTTGTATTCTTATGCTATTTTGTAAATGGATATCTCTTTTCAATGTTTTCTTCTTTTATTTTTCAAATAAATTTTAAGAAACGTAACAGTATGCAATGTAACAAACGTTATTGATTTCCTATCATCTTGTTTTGAAATTCTGTATCATTTAAATTTTTTTCATTTTTATTCTCTTTAAAATAAAAAAGAACAAGTTATAGAATGCCCATGATACAATTCCTTTTATATAAAAATTAAACTGTGCAGTGCTAAATAAATTATAGGAATTCAAACACATATAGTAAAAGTAAAAGAAAAGCAAAAATCAGGTATGGAGCACAGTGGTTCAGTGCTTGCCTAGCATGTGTGAAGCCTTAGATTCCATCCTAGTACCACAAATAAATGAAAGAAGGAAGGAAGGAAGTGGGGAATGAAGAAAGGAAGGAGGGAAGGGGGTAAGAATTATAAAAATAAAATTAAGTATGAGACTCTCTCAGTGTGAGGAAGTAATGGATAGGGTATATGGAGACCCTAAAAGGTAATGATAAAACTGTTTATCTTAAATTGGTTGAGAGAGAAGAGTATTGATTAAAATCCATTGTATCCTCAATATACTTTGTAAATATTTTGTAAAAACTTGATATTTATGAATTATTAAAAATGAAATTTCCCATTTTTTAATGAATGTGTTAAACAATACAACATCAAAGTTTAATTTAACAGCTCAAACAAATTTCTGGGAGCAGCTGCTACTGTATACTGATGTGATATAATGATATCCTTTTACTTTCATGTGCAAAAGTGTCAGAAAGACACCCGGAGAGCAGCTAAATGCACAGCTGACTGTCAGTTTAAGAAGGCAGTACAATCCTGGCAAAAAAAAAAAAAGTAGAAATCCATTGTATATTCTTTTCTCATGTAGTTGAGAGACCAGGTATTGTTATATGCAGCAGACACTATGACCACAGAAAATACTGAACTAAATAGAACATTATAAATTACAGTCAGTCGTACCAAGTGTGAAAGCAATTCTTCCTTAGGGTAGTAAAGCATGGGTGTTCTGACTAATTGGAATAAAGACACAAATTAATAATGGTGAATTCTCTGGAATATCACTATAATTAAATTTCTGTGTAGATGAACAGTTTGTCTGAAAGTTACTCTTCTTAGTATATGAAAGATATCATGGATTATATAAGAGATTTTAGATACATTGAGTATGTACACAATCAATAGATATTTATATTCACATAGTGTTCTCCCAAAATTCTGCATTTTTAGTGAAGAAAATGTATTTGGAGTTAAAAATTATGTAAGTTACATATTTTGCTGTTATTCTCAGTATGTCTACAAAATATTTTTTTAGTGTTTTGATATATAGCTATCTAAAATTTATTCTGATTGATAGTTTTTATTTATGATGTCTATGTTAGATGCAAATAACAAGAATTATACAAAGTAATCAAAGGTCATGAAAAATTACTCTTTTATTTATAAATGATTACTCTAGATATTTACTGGATTTGCTAAGTAAAGATCTGTGAAAAGATAAACTAATTCTTTGGAGTTAAGATACTTAAAATTAAGATACTTAAAAATAATAATGATACCTGAGAGAAAATAATGTATATGGGTAACATTTTAAGCAGCATGAATAATTCCATATATCACAGTTACTCAAATACTTTGAGATTTTACCCCATGGATTTAAAGGTGAATTTATGTAACTGTGCTATTCTGACAGGTATATCTTGGCAATCAAGACAGCTAATAACATAAATTTCAAAGCAGGGTTTCATATTTATCATAATCTGCAGTTTTCTGCAGAATCAAAATTTTAGAGTCTCATCTAAATTTTACCTATTCCTTGTTCTCTTCAGAGAGCACTGAAAGCACACACATGCATGTGCACACATGCATACATACACATGCCACTCCACTTGTACAATTTGAAATACCCATAAAATACACTTGAGAAATGTGTGAGAAAAAAATTCATAAATTATCATTCATGTCAAAAAATCCATCGGAGTAGGGGCAGTGCATGGGTCATTGGTAATCACAGCACGTACAGAAACTAGGAGAGGCAGACTGGGGACTTTAAGCAGCACTTCCTTCCATAGAGAAGCAGCCAAAAACTCCAAAAAGGTTTCACCCACTTATTTTGAAGAAACTTGGGAAAGACAGAATTAAATAAAAAAAAGATGCTAATTGTTAGCAAAACAGTCTTTAGTATTGTTACTATGTGAGAGTCATGAAAAGAGTGAATAAATATGAGACAAAGGACAATATTTAAGGACGTAGAGTAACTTCTAGATTTGGCTAGATATAATGAAGTGAATACAGGAAATGAAGATGCTAACAACAATTTTCCCCAGTGAAGCATTTTTTACCCTATGTGGACATTCAGCCCAATCAAATTTAACTCATTTTATTTGTATCAATACTATGTTATAGAAGAAAATTAGTGACCTTCTTGTTAACTTAAGGATTCGGCTTTTACATCACTTTCTAATATAATATTTTGCAATTGTCTTTATTTTAAAGAGATAACAAGGATAGAAAGTAGATTTCATTGTATTAAATTCCAAGCACATTGTTTGAATTATTGTAATGGTTCAACACCAAGCGATGGATTCCATGGTCAAGTAGTTGACTGAATCTACTTATTGAGAAATAACCACATCACAAAAAGATTTAGTGGCCATTTAAGTCATATTAACATTGCATTATCAATGACTAGTTCATTCAATGAGAGTAACAAAATATAATGAAACATTTAATAAAGTTAATACGATATATTCATATGACACTCCACAAGAGGAATCAAATTTATGACAGCTTTTGTTCCTTCAGGAATATATATTTCCTGGATACATTTAAATTTCAGTTTAAAAACCTTATTTTGACTTTAGTGTGCAATGTTTAAATAAATATCTAGCCACTGGGACACAAAAATAGTTTTCTTAACTCTCTGGGCAGTATATTCTTCTCCTAAAGAAACTATCCCAAAAGAATATCTAGAAAGCAGAGTTGGAGGGACCACCGGGCTATCACAACTCTTATTTTCTTTCTAATTCTCTTATATTTAAGAATATGCATTGCATAAATTCCATTTTTTCATCTTATTTCATTAAAATGAAAGTTAGTATACTCTATTATTTGTAGCCAGAGTAAGATAAAATATATTCTAACTTCATAAACTATATTACAAACCTAATTTACAATTAATTGCTTAGACTTTTTAAACTATAGTGTGCTAAAATAACTTTAAAACATGGCTACTAGAAATAATATATTCATTCATTTTTAAAAAGACATTTTGTACTCACATTATCTTCCTTATATTTTAGTTTCTTGTTTCAAGTTCTTAATTGGTAGTAATCAACTGGAATCTTCCCAAAGCACGGATAATTGTGTGCCAATTCACTACATAACCTTCCCAATGCTCAGTCACTCAGAACTACTCCATCTGGGCTTCTGTCCATCCAAAAAGCCAGCTGCTCTAAACAAATGTCTTACTCATCTTGCCTGTTGTATCACTAGCTGAAATATGCTACTGCCGTAATGATCATTCTCAACTTGTGAATAGAGCCAGCAACAAACCAACAATTTATGGAGTACACAGGCTGGGACTAATTTTGTGGTCATGTAACTGGGTGTAGGGATTACTTTATTACTGATGACTGGAAGCAGCTGTGCTTCCTGAAAACCCAGTGTGGACAGTGCATTAGCTTGTATATGAAACATAAATCTGTGATACAGAGGTAAATATTAAGTGCTGACAAAATTGGAATGTGTTGAATACTCAAGGAGCTCAACTATGAGAAAAAAGTGGTCAGATTAAGAGCAATTACTTACAATGGGAAGTTGCAGCTTATAATTGCTTTATATTGCCAGTGTTCTGTGGACACGGTGTACTGAGAGATTTTTATGATGCCCGTAGGGATATTCTGGATAGACTTTTCTGGCCCCAAGGCTAATTCCTGTGACAATAGTAGCACCGGGAATAAAATAAATGCAAACCAGAAGTAATACATGAAGCCAAATCTAATTTTTGGTAAGACTTGTGGAAACACAAATAAGAGTAGCCACACAAAATGCCCTCCCTCCCATATATACACATCATCTACAAGGATGTAACTGAAAGGAGGAATTTTATCATAGTTTTACTGTCTACAATAGGGAACATCATATAATAGTTATTTTCTTAACAAATGTGGGAACAGTCTCTTAAATCAATAATTTTTGTTCAGTATTGAATATTCACATTCTCTGATACAATAATTTAATGGTGATATATTTATTAAAATTTAAAATGTATAAACCTTTGAACTAGCAACTCCATTTCCAGGAACTCACCCAGAGATATGCTTGCAGAAGCACATAAAGACAAATGTACAAGAATGTCCGTTTTAAATCTGTTTATATTACAGAAAAACTGGAAACAAGTGAAATGTCCTTCAATTGATGGTGGGTTACATAAACTACGTAATCTATAAAATGGGATAACATGTAGCTATTAATAATAGAAGGTTTTATTTATAGTAAAGTGAATATTATTCAAGATACTTGTGTAAGTTACAAAGGAAGACATAGAATGTACTCTTATTATTGTCGAATAAATGAAGATAAACACATATAGACATGATTCAATACACATAGACTATGTCTAGAAGAATGCATGACATTAATATAAACAATCTCGGAAATAGAAAACTAAAAGAATAAAATTTAAAATTCATGTTATCATATAAAGTTTTGACTACTAGAATGCTTGATATAAGCATCAATTATAATTTTTAAAAAGTAAATTTAAAACAAAAGAACATAACGTAATTTTCACTATACAAAAATATGCACTAGAAGATATAAATGGGTAGCCAACTTTTTTCAGCACACATACCTTAGTGCACTCTGGGACAAAATTCAACGGGTCATCTGAGAATGCAGTTGAAGACCCCTATTATACCTGGTTCCCTGCTATTCCTTTGTATTATGTTTTTCCAGAAGTCATTATTTCAGTAATGATTTATAAAGAGGTGTAGAGCACTTCTAATCTTAGGAAAAAGGATAGTTTAGTTGACCCTTAGCAGCATCTTCTCTCGGTTTTCTGTATCATCTCACCCAACTCCTGATTTCTACATGTATCAAGACTTCTAAAATAACTCCTATACAGTCCTTCCCAGAAATTTTACTGGGAAGGACCAGTGGTGTGTTTTCTATTCCATTAATTTTTAAATCAATTTTGTTCATTTGGATACATTAAAATGCATTTCATAACCTCAGGTCTCAAAATAAACAATGGAAGATTAATATTCAAAATAATGAAGAAACTGGAAAACAACCCTTCATCAATAATTTTATAGTTGATCCTTTAGAAATAGGTATACATTTTATTTCTCACTTTTCTCCCTCTTTACAAATGATAACTTTGTATTTAAAAGATATCTATCCAGAGACAGGCTTTATAAACCAAATAATGAATCCATGCTACTTATAGCTTTCTTTGCAGCTTTTTTCTCCTTTGCTGTATTCTCTCAGGCCTTTTTACATTTTAAATAAAGCAAATCTGAGAAACTCAATGTATTAGTCGCTATGCAATGATATTATATTTTACTATTTTTGGTTAAGGAAGCATGTTTCAAGAAAGAGCTCTCTTTTAATTGGGTACAAGGCCAATTATGGTAGTTATTCAAAATCAAGGAATCGTATAGATCTCTAAGCTTGTACTAAACCTGTATCATGAACCACATTAGCAGGCAGGTGTTTTATGACTCCACTAATCTATAGCCAGAGCTGGCAGAAGCCATGGTTCAAGAGAGAAAATAGATCAAAACGGAATAAACCTGGTTTGTGCTTGTGTGTCCTTTTGTTCCTTGAAATCTGAGATCAGTAAAATGGATAAAATAATTATAAAGGCCTAGCAAGTGCCTGTGCCACAAGTTTGTTGTACTGAATGGGCTTGATAATATTGATAAAAGAGCAACTGCTTGATGTATGTTTGAGGAAGGACATTCTCTTTGTTTATAATACACTAGAAATCAGTAAATACAATTTTAAAGAGACACTGAAGTAGGCTTTTCAGTAAGGAAAACAAAGACATCAAGATATTTAAGAACAAAGTATAAATAATGAAGTTTCTAAAACCTTACAGTATTCCTAAGTAAATTACTATATTTAATTAAATGTATATTGATTTCAAAAGGAGTTTATATTTCATTTTACTAACTTCCCCCATTGGTCATATTTGCGGAGAATTAAAACTTCATTACCTTTGACACGTCTATGCTAAAAGTGTCAAATATAATAATTTATCATCACTCTATTTAGATAATATAGTGGTATTTACAGTCAATGCAGAAGAGATAAAATTAAATATAGTTAGCTTTCTGCCATATAAGAACATTTCTATATCTAAACATAATAAACAAAATACATTTCATACATGTAAAGGACAACATTTTCATTTCAAAGGTTTCATTGGCTTCAATATTATTGATATTATTTTTTTGAAAATGTCAGTTTTAGAAATGTTAATTCACAAAGCAACTAAACTCTACTTGCTTTAGTTTAAGTGTCAAATATAAACTTTTCAAAGGTAGAATCCTTATTTCAAATATATTTCTATCTTCTCAAGTTCTTCATACAACATTCTATACATTCAATACTGAATGTATAGCTTTTTATATAATGAATCACTATTTATTTTCCAGAGGATTTGAAAAAGTGATCAGTTATAGACAGAATGTCTATGTTTCTCAGAATTCATAGGTTGAAGCACTGATTCCCAATGTGATTGTATTTGGTTGTGGAGCCTTTAGGATTAGATGAGGTCATGAAAGCATAGAATTCATGATGGAATTAGTGTTCTTATAAGAGGGAACACTACATTCTTCCCCTGGCATAAGCACAAATTGGTCACATGAATATACAGTGAGACAGTTACTGATTACAAACCAAGAGGGTTCAGAATGAATATCTCAGCCTCCAGAAGTATGGAAAATAGATTTCCGTTTTTATATACCAACCAATCTATGGCAGTTCAAGATGATTACAAAACTATTAAAATAAAACGTAGTATAATTTTAAATAAAGCTGAAAAAACAGGTATCACTAAAATCTAGAAAAACTACTTGTTCTGAGATAATTGTGACATATACTGTAACTCTCAATATATGAGAGTAAAATTTCCTGATTTCTAGAAGTCAAAACACAACAGGAAACATACTGGATTAGAATATATTATTAGTTTAAAAAAGTAAATAGTCTGCTTCTTTCCAACCTTTGTCTGAAAGGATGACATCAAAATATGGAATCTGTATGGATAAATTCCAAGGGCCAGTTCAAGAGTGAAGGCATAATGCTATAGAAGGCATAAGATAGCTTTTGCATTTTACTAATAGCCATTAAGGCCACCAAGGTTTTGGTCACCCCAGATACTGTCTTCAACTTCTCTAACATTGAAAAGTGTTATATCTAGTTGAATAAGCAATCACCTTCTCTTCTGGAGACACCCAAGAATTCAATAATATTTTCTTATGAATTTTGATGAAATGCTTCAATTTCACTTCTGATTGAGAAAAACTGTCAATAATGATCTGCCTTCTAATAAATTTATCATGTAATAAAAATTGAGACCATGTCAATATACATGGAAATATATTTGGTACAGTGCAACTGATATGATTGGAAAGAATTTTTTGGAAATAGATCATTAAAATCAGTGTTGTGGTATTTTTTCAGGATCATGATTCAGAAATTAATTTTAACAAGAGAATTTTTGACCCCCATTAAGTAGCCAGCAATCATAGTTTTATGTTTTTTTAGAATTTTAGAATTCAGGTCTTGTATGTTCTTTGCATAAATCACCATTAGACCAACCTGTTTGTGATTTAGAAGAGTGGGTCAATTATTTAGAGTTGATTTATCCTGAGGGTTTTTTTATTATTATTCATCCATGTTTGGTTAGTTTCTTCCTTGTAATTTGCCACCTTATTTTAAATGGTGAAAACAGGTACTAGAATAGTAGATGCACATTATCATACACATGTCTAACTCCACACCAAAAATAACCCTAATGAAAACTGTGGACTTTGAATGAGAAGCATATGCCAACGTGGGTTCACTAATTATAACAAAAATACTATTGTGCTTGGAGATGTGGATGATGGAAGGAGGAGGCTGTCCATGTGTGGAGACAGAGAACATAATATAGGAAATTTCTATCCCCTTCCTAACTTTTCTGTGAACATGTCTGTTATGAATGAATACAGAAGAATAAAATTCAATGTATGGATGTTTCTTATTAATGTTGTTCAATTAGTTGGTATTTTCTTATTTCATGAAAAAATCTGGGTAGACTCAAAATAATTTTTTCAGTTGCAATCAGTGTCCAGTTTACAACTGTAAACAAATCCTGCAATGCTCAATTATGTATTTCCTTCCAAAATTCTTTCCAAATATTGCTTTAGATTAATGGTCACTGTATAAAAAAAATTTCCATGCATACAAGGGTAACTATGGTATCCTTCATATTATCTGTTTAATGCATACGCAATTCATTCATGTGCAAAACAATTAGAATGTAACATAATTCAGTTTCCCATGAAGCACTATTATATGAAATACCTACAGTTAAATATAGATGGTGCCACAATGGGGAAAAAGGAAGAAAGAAAACAGAAAAATAAATCATTTACCATTATTTGCAGATTTCCTGACCACCAAATGACTGACAGAATTTTCTAACCTCTGTAATTTGCAGAATCATATTCAAATTTGTGCTCCTACTTTATGACCAAAAGGTGGCACTGTTCCATTTATTATGAGTTTGGCATGTAGTCCCCAGCAGTACAGTCAGTCTGTAACTTTCTCCCCTGGAACTAGCAAGGCGTGCATCATTAACCATTCTGCTTCACAGGCCCTGATATCAAGAGGATCATACGAGCAGCTACTCTGACATAACTCATTAAGAAAGTGTTGTAGATAAGAATCTTGTAGAAAAGCATAAGGGCAGTTTAAATCAGCTCCCTCACCTTAGAAGAAAACTAAATCCTTGCGGTTGGGAAGAAATAAATTACTATCTGCATTACAAAAGATGGAGGTTTTTCACCAAGCAGACACAGCTACAGCTAAGACTCTGGCATGCAATTCACATCTCTTTCCCAAGCCCCATCTCAGCAAGGGGATTTATTCTCATGAGCAATGTCTGAAATATTTACCTAGACACCTGGTCAGTCAGGCACAAACATATTTTAAACAGATATGTGAAATGGTTTTAACTGACCATAGAGGTTCCTGGTTAAAAGTAAGGCAAGTGTTTACATTTCTAACCTTCTGAAACAAATTAGTCCAAAGGATATTTAAAAAGCAAAATCAAAAAACAAGAAACTTGGCTGGAGGCTTTACCTAATGTCTCATCAACATTTAATGACAATATGTTATAGTTTAAATCAAATAAGAAAAAGATCTTGACACAAATGCAGAGGAAGTAAGTGAAAATATCCCACTCTCAGTAGCAGGAGACCGAAACAAGGACTGTGTAATGCCGCTTCTTTTTCATAGAGACAAGATGGCTACAAATTCATAGTTCCCAAAAGTTATTGCACAGCAAATACAAACAATGTACTAAATATAAGAGCATTACATTTTAATAGCTTATATTTTTGTTAGATATGCATGCTCCACTTTATAGATCTAGTTTATATTTTAAACCTTCCTGTAACAAAGAATGGCAACAGAGCAGTTTATACCATAAAGATATATGCAATCTTTATTTCCCATCAGTAATTACATTTTTAGTCAAAAGAAAATGGATGAATTGTCTGGGTGGTTTTAGAAAAAAAGAATAGAAACAATCAGTTTGGACTATTTGTGTAATTGAATCCTTCATTGCTTAATTTTCACTCTGGAAGTGGAAGTGTGACTTGTTAATGCAATGGCATAGCACAGCTAAAATAGCTCCTATTGTCAGGAATTAGAGGCCAGTCAAATTCAAATGATAGAGTTCTCTTAACTATGGAACCCCACAGCAGAGCACCTGCCTGTCCTCCACCCCAAACCTAGCACACACTCTGGGGTGTAACCTTCTGTTGAACACTTAATGCATGTGGTAGCCAGGACACTCTTTTAGTAAACAAAAAGGAAGAAACTTTCTGAAATCACAGATGCTTTGTGAAATCTCAGGAAACTGTCAAAAAGATTGTACTATTACAAAAAAAGAATTTAGAATTTGTTTTTATTATGGTGATATTTTGTTAAAGATCCATAGGAGCTAGGAAGAAATAAGTTGATGTTTAGTCTCTTTTGCTGTTTGAATTAACAAGTAAAACATCATTTTGACATCAATGGAAGAAAATGAAAAGGACGAAATATATGTAGAGGATGATAATAAAAGGTATTAAGGAAGGTTTCAAGCAGACCACTACAGTTGTCCCATTGCAGTGTCTCACTTCTTCCTTTTGAGTGTAAAGGTCTGTTTTTTTTTTTTAATGACATTTGCACATATTTTGTTCTGATGGGTAATGTGGAAATTGAGTTACTATATATGCCTAGTGGATGAGAAAAGTAAATGTTAGAACTGTTTGAAAAGATAATCAAGGAGACATCAGTAATGGCTAATAGGTAGCAATTCAAATGAACTCGAACAATTGCCGGTGCAGCTTAATTCTTTCCTTTCCTGCTCCCACCAAGAAGCAAGCAATATAATTTATATAAGTGGGTAGGTATTTCCAGTATATTAATGGTAATCAGGTAAAGAGTTTGAATGAAATAGTAAATCTTACCTAAATTCTGTCTAAAATTAATAATAATACCACTGCTGTGGTCAGTCAACCACCACTTTTATGGTATTCCATATACATATGTAATTAATGGCAAGATGAACATGAAAGAATGCTTCTAAGCACGTATTTCAGGTACCATGTTAGGCCGACAATAACTACACATTTTACTCCTGGCAAGCCCTACAACGGCAAGCTGTACCTTTCATAGTTCCCCACCATTGTATTTCTGCTTGTGTAAGTCTGTCTTTCTGCAACTTTCAATTTAGCACCCAGCCTCTATATGACACTTTCAAATGACTCATTAACCCATATTTTGGTATTTATAATTTCTTACCATGGATACATAATTTTCTGTATTGCAAGTAAATGGTAGCAATGTCTTATATGTAGGCATTTAATAAATGTATTTAATAGATTCTATTAACTCACTTGATTTTTGTTATACAGAATTCCACCTATCATTTCAGATACAGTAACATACAAAACATCTCTATAAAAATGACAACTTGCCCCTCCTCAAAACATAAACTCTTCAATGGATAATTAGGAATTAGTTAACTGTTAACTTTAGGTACACTTAAAAAGGATATGTGCATATCAGATGTAGTGACTAAAAACACAGTTCTAGAAAACCAAGATGAATTTTATAATGCAGGCAATTCCTACAGGATATACAGCTGAGACTACAGATATACAATCTGGAAATTTGAGATATTTTCCTCATGAGATTGTGCTACTAAGCTCATGTTATCAAACCTAAGTGGTCTAGTTAAGCATAATACTAAGTTTCAGCTAAACTCCAAGTATATGCGGATTTTTAGTTACAAATTTAAATGTCACATGAATCTGAATGTGACTGATGATGTAAAGTGTGTTGTAAACTCTTATTAGTAGAAATTGCCATTTCATTCTTTTAAGATCAAGTTAAAGAAAGAAGAAAGTCCACACATACTTTCATGGTGGAACATTTGCTATTTCTACCTGTGGGTGATCTTTCAGAGGAAACAGCAGAAGTGAGCAAAAGGTCATATAATTTCTATTGCCATGCAAGAATTTGAAAGTATGTTTAATTTAATGCGATTCAAATCAAAGTAAGGCAACTGCCCCAATACTTTGCATTTATAAACAATTAAGTCAAGTCTATTTTCAGTCAGTTTAATAATCTTCATTTCAAATAATATATTGAATACCATAAAAATCAATTGTGTCACTTTGTAGTTTGAAGTAAAACTATTTTAACTCTCCAAAAATGTATGCTTTCATTCATAAGTACTAGAATTTCAGAACTGTAATCATAGCAACAGTGAATCATTGTGGACAATTCAGATAGCACATATTCTATTTCTACTTTGAGTTAGAGCTTATTCTTGTATAGTTTAGGGCATGGTATTAAGGTACACATCCTGGAGTAAATTCTCATATGGGTCAGTTGGTTTCACTTTATGTTCTCCTTTTAGAAGATATTCCTAATTAACTAGCTGCTCTAAAATTGCATACCACAAGTCTAAGACACAAGTGATGGAAATGATTTGTACACAGCCTACTTCAATTTCTGACTAAACAATTCAAAGCCAAGTACTCATAGACTGTAGATCACTATTCTCTGAGAATTAAGGACATCATGTTGCTTGTTAGAGTACTTAATTTTCACAGGGTATAACTTTTTAATCATGTGTAAAGTAGCCATTGCTTTGATATTTACTTTGCCCTATTTCTTGGTGACTTTCATGATGATGACATGCACTTAGTTATTGAATTAGAAAGGTGTTTAAACTTGAATGCTATTACAAGTAGTCTTTTTAAGCTAATGCTCTAAATTGGTGGTATTAGCAATATATGACTACAAATTCTAAAGGAAACAAATGGGAACACATAAATCTACTGGGGCAGAGAAATATATACTTTCATCCTAATATTGATGAGAAAAGACTATGGGAAGCCTCTTCATTCATATAAGCTGTATTTCTTCAGCTCTAGAAAAGGAGACATATTACTTAGTCCCCACCTTGATGGAGAGGAAGACACCTGTTATAGAGGATAGTACAGTATATCTCTGATACACTAATTCCAAGAGTATCTAACTCTGAGCTATATGTACAGACAGTAGATGAGATGGGATAATTTCACTGTTTATATAATTTATATAATTAACAAATTTTATTGAGCCTGTTCTATAGCTCTGAAATATTTGTATTACCCTTTCCCCATGCCAGAAGAAAATAATAGACAGTTTGCTTCCATGAGATGCTGACCATATGGCCCAGAGATTTGCATCAGAGAACAACAAACAAATTGCAACTCAGCCCACAGTGTTTTGTGCAAAACCACCGGACTGCCTCTCTACACAGCTTGTCAAAAAGCATGAGTTGACAGATGCAGATCCACATTTCTATATTTATAACTTTGAAAGAATTCATTCTATTATAAATTTTAAAGTTTCACTTCACAGATGTTGACAATCTAAAAATCTTTGTTTTTCTGTTCTGCATGATAACAGTGGGGGAGGATAGTTCTATTCTAGTGACTGTGTTGTAAGCTTATTCTCATTAACAACACACAATACATTGATTTAGATGACATCCATTATATGCATATAATTTTTAAAAATCTCTACCCAGTTCTTAGTACTATAAAAAGCCTGATTAGGCAATTCACTCTTTTCATTATGTCAGGTAGTAAGACATCAGATGAAAGAACAGAGAAAATGAGTAGAAGGCATGAATGTTTATATTGGAAAACCTTTTTGAATGAAAATGCCTAAAAGGACCAAAAATAAATAGGATATATCCTCAAATGTTTTAACTACTAATGATGATAGCAAAGGAGTTACCAAATCCATTTCAAATTACCCTAGCTCTGATGAAAAGTTAAACAATCAAAAACAGTTTTCTCAGCCTTTAAGAAATGAAGTCATTGTAGTATAGATGGTAGGAATATTTTAAGAACTGACTCTCATTTTAAGTTTCCAATCACCTGGTAACCCATATTACTATTTCTCAAAATTATATAAACTTTGTTTCTGGTGATAAATAATGAAGATTACTGCTCAACCACACAGAGGTTTGTGTATTTGGAATGCATTTTGATAATCCTTACATATGAATTTGCACAACCTACACTAATGATATAGTGGTTGTTACTCTTTGATTGCTTGTCCTAGCTAATCTACTTTATAAAATACAAGCTAACAAGAAGTACAAATGATACATTTTGGAAATTATCTAACATGTTAGACTGAATTATATAGATAATTGTGATGCATTATCAATTTACAATAAAAGTATTTTAATGATATTTCTCATGGAGAATTCACTACAGAATCAGTAATCTTCTGTTATTAAAGTAGAAGTGACATGAATTTTATTATTTTATTTTGAAGAGAGTGAAAAATCAATGGGATGAATGAGGGCAGAGAAAAAAGAAAAAGAGAAAAACTATGTATACACAGGATAGCTAGGATCATTGTACTATTAATATCTGTTGGTTTATTGAAAGGAATTGTTAATGTATAAATGTTTGATCAATCTTACATGCCTATATCAGGTTAAATGTGCAACCATTTTGAAGATAACATTATGCAATATAACAACCATTGTTAATATCCTATCACCTTGAAATTCTATATCATTTTATTGTTCTGTGTGCTGTTTTGTTTAAGTATTTGTTTTGTTACTTTGTTTTATTTCTTTTCTCTTTAAAATGAAAAACAAAATTTATATGTATATACAGGTATAGCTGGGATAGGTATATTGCTGACATTTGTGATTTATTGAAAGGGATAGTCAGTGCTTCAAATTTATTTTCTTGATCACTTTTGCATGATTTAATATGGTAATCAGAACAACTGATCTGAAAAAAGCAATATGCAGTATAAGAAACATTGTTGAACCCTTACCATCTTGTATACTGAAGCTTTGCACCTTTCTCCATGTTTTTTATTTTCTATTACTTGTTACTGGCTTGGATTGTTTGATTACTCTTATATTATTACATCTGGTGGACTGAGGAATTTCACTGAAGATAACAGTATGTAGTTGTTAGCGGTGGAGACGCCCGGCAATCCCACGTTTCGCGCGTATCGGGCAGGCCGTGCGGAGGGCCCCAAACGCCGGGAGCGGGGAGGAAGATTGGCTGGGTCCTAACGCCCTGAGAACACAGACAGCTCGGTCCCTCCCGCCTCCCGAGCCGGTGCAGCTCTCCGGCGACTACCGACAGAGATCGGCTTGTTAGCGGCGGAGACGCCCGGCAATCCCACGTTTCGCGCGTATCGGGCAGGCCACGCGGAGGGCCCCAAACGCCAGGAGCGGGGAGGAAGATT